>JAYJMG010159265.1:0-12402 GCA_036873935.1 Stomotoca atra
AGCAAGCAAAATACCTCCCGCAAAGTGCTCTCAAGTGAGATTTTTTCGCTATACACATATATCGCAGGCGGAACTAAGACAATTCACGAATCATGAAAACTGTTAACGGGTGGTGAAATTGGTTATAATGGAGATAATAGTTGTTTAAAGATCTTTTCAGGCAAAAAAGATTATCTTTCCGAAAAAAATATTGCTATTCCGAAAAAATTCTCTTTCCCAAAAGAACTTTTCACTCCAAAATAAAACAACCTTTTCTCTCAAATAATTTTATTCCCATTTGTTATTTGCGTTATTTCTCTTTTCTGGAATTCTGTATCGTTTCTTAATGATTCAAAGAAAGTTTTTCAAAAGGAATATGTACGCATAAAAACAACTCCGATCACAGTGCCTCTTTTCACAAGAAACTACCGAGGCAGTTTTTGACACCGTTTTACCATAATCGATTTTTTTCTGTCGAATAAACTTTCGCGAATTACAAATATGAATTTTTGAAAGAAATAAACTTTCGCAAATATGGCAAAAAATCGCGAACTCGCAAAAGTGTCTTCCTTTAAAGAACATAAATAACTTGCATCTTTATAATTGCATGATCTACATGTTTTTCAAAAGGTTTTGGAAGGAATCGTTGCACTTAAAGGGATTCTTGCATGCAAGATGATGTTAGGATAATAATTATGATATTTGATAGGTCTTGAAAATTGATGAAAGAAACTTTTTAAATTTTTTGAGAAAGGCTCTTTTCGTTCTCAAGATATCACAGTTTTGTTTTCCTCCAATTGTGATGTCATAAGTAGGTAAAAAATAATTAAAAAATAAAATCCATAGAGTCGCATAAACTTACAGCAGAACCTACAAATTTTTGCTGACATACTTATTACATCACAATTTAGCCTGATTCCACAGAAATAAGGCTAATTTTCAGATATAAAAACTGTGATATCTCGAAAACGAAGAGCTTTTTAAAAAATTTAAAAAGTTTCTTTCATCAATTTTCAAGCTCTATCAAATATCCTAATATTATGCTAACATTATTTTGCATAATAGAGTAGATCATGCAATTATAAAAATATATTTATGAAAAGTTATTTATGTACTTTAAAGGAAGAAACTTTAGCGAAAGAAACTTTCGCGAGTTCGCGATTTTTTGCTATATTCGCGAAAGTTTATTTCTTTCAAAAATTCATATTTTGTAATTCGCGAAAGTTTGTTCTATAGAAAAAAAATCGATTTTGGACCCTTGCATTTCCTTTTTAAAGCAACTTCATGTGAGAAATTACAAAAAGAAAAGAAAAACTGCTAATTTTTCTGTTAATTACTATTAAATTCTTCTTTTATTTCCATTTTGGAAGGAAAAAAGACGTTAGAACACTTGGAGTCGCGAAAGTTTATTCCCGCGAAAAATCTAAATATGGCCATTCGCGAAAGTTTATTTCTAAAATTTCGCGATTTTTTGGGCTCGTGAAACTTTCTCCCTTTAAAGTGTGTGTCGTTCTTCAATCGTTTGATCCATTAAAGAAGATACTTCTGAATTGATCCCTGATCCCACCTCCGAGGACATTAACATTCATATTTGAGGCCATAAACAGTGAATAGTGAATTCATCTTTCAATTTCTTTTTCTTCAAATCAAAAATTAGGAATCTCAAAATAATTGGTATTATAACTTGTTGTACGTTGTTGTGAAATCAGTAGGTATGTTATAACTATATGAAAGATCGCTGTTATTTAAAAAGTCCACAAAGTTTCAATTTTTCTACTTGCCTATGCTGCTTAACTAGTTGCCTCCGTACATTTGTTCTAAAAAAGGACGACTCTATAGAATTTTAGAGGCACAATTTCAAATGTTGAATTTAAACCCATTAAGTGAATGTAATGCTGGCCATACTTGATGAATACAAAGAATAAAGAACAATAATATTGTGTCAGTCACACTAGTTCTGGGGGAGACGAATAAGTGCTTGTTTTTAATCCTTTTAATGAAACAAGGAACATTATACTACCCATGTGCAGATGAGTACAAATGGTACACAATTATAACAATAAACAAATTACGCTCCAACGTCTGTTACTTTGAGCTCTCCTTCTTAGGGACGAAAGTCACCAAAGTAACCAATTTCACCAAAGTTACTAAGTTCACCAAATTCAAATACTTTGAAAACAAGACAGAGGACATGAAATGAATTTGCAATTCAACCTCGAACACTAACGGCAAGAGACAAACGACCCTGGGCTTGAATTGTTCGCAATTATATAATAAGTAGATAAAAAAGACACATTTTCAAAAACAGAACATAACATAAAGACAGACACATACAAAGACAAAAGCAGAAACAGTTTCATTTTTTTCTCCAACGCAGGGGCACTCCATTGTGTCTGATATTTTGAACTCTCCTCCTTAGGGAACAAAAGTCACCAATTTCACCATTTTCAAAAAGTTTGAGAAAGCAAGACTGTGTTTGGCTCTCCATCATATCTAAAAAAAGATGGGCTCTCCTTCGTAGGTACCACCAAAATCACCATAGTCACCAAAATCACCTAAGTCACCAATTTGACCATTTAGCACACAGTCTTGTTTTCTCAAACTTTTTGAAAATCCATCTCATCTAAAAGAAACATGGGTTCTCCTTCGTAGGTACCAAAGTCACTAAACTCACCAATTTCACCCAAGTCACCAATTTGATTTCAAATAGTTTGAGAAAACGAGAGTGTGTGACACTCCATCACATCTTAAAAAAACATGGCTCCTTCCTCCCGGCTCCCACTTTTCCGATATGCCAATTTGGTGATTTTGGTGATTTTGGTGACTTTGGTCCCTAAGAAGGAGAGCCCAAGTATTTTTAGGTGTGATGGAGTGTCACCTACAGTCTTGTTTTCTCAAACTATTTGAAAATGGTCAATTTGGTGGGCATATCGGAAAAGTGGGAGGCGGGAGCCAGGAGGCTATCTCTGTTCTTTAAACTACGGACCAGCCCGTTTTCACAAAACTTCTTTTAGGAATCACGAAAAAACAACGTTGATAATGGGTCAAAGTTTTTCTCAACAGAATAGAAATTAGTTTACTACTGAAAGTGAATATGTGATATACGTTATTCTTTTTCTTCGCGCATCGAGACTAGTTCCCATCAATAATCAACATTCGAATTACAGTGAACAGTTTTGTTTTTTTTATTAAATGTTGCTTTTCATCACACGCAATGGAGCATTAACATTTTTTTGCCCAGATATCGAAGAAGAAAAAAATGAGTAAAAGTGCTGCACGTGTTTCGACAGGTGCTATTGATATACAGTTGAACCTCTAATTAATGGTCTTGACAGAATGCTTCGGAGGCACACATCATGTTTGAGGTGAGAAATAACAAGATTCAAAATTAAATGATTTTTTATAATGAAAGAAGTAATGGTTTCTTTTCCTTGATCGCAAGTTTCTCGAGCTTACCATTGAGCCTTGTCAGCGACACCTAATTTTCCTCGTTCAAACCACTTGTTTGAATCAGCTTGTCAGCCATTCCCAAGAATGTCGTCACGAGAAAGAAAATCAGCATGATGATTTTGCAATAGCTATTTGCCAAATTGACCTCGTGAAAGAGTAGACATTCCTGGCAAGTAAATACACTTTATTTGGACATGAAAAAGCGTTACTTTGGGCACGAAAAAAATAGAGAAAGAAATTCCTCAGACATTTGAATATGAAATATTACTGCTTAAAATGAAACTTTATGTTTTTTTATCTCTTGTTCACTAATCAGAGGGAATTTCCAGGAAAAAAAATTATTCCGTTCAGAAATTTTTGTCCGCTAATTAGACTGTCCGCTGATTGACTTGATTCGCTAATTTTGAAGGTTTCGTGTGAGGATTTGACTGTAATTTTGTCCGCTATTTAGAGATTCCGTTAATTGGACGTTCTACTGTAGTACAGTTCTGGTCCGCAGTTTAAAGAACAGATACAACCCACCAGCTCCTTCCTCCTGGCTCTCTGCTCTTGGCTCCTTCCTCCTGGCTCCCAGGGGTCATGCCTCCCGGCTCCCACTTTTCCGATATGCCAATTTGGTGACTTTGGTGAAATTGGTGATTTTGGTGACTTTGGTCCCTAAGAAGGAGAGCCCAAGTATTTTTAGATGTGATGGAGTGTCACACACAGTCTTGTTTTCTCAAACTATTTGAAAAGGGTCAAATTGGTGACTTTTATGAAATTCGTGACTTCCGTCCCCAAGAAGGAGAGTTCAATCTTTTATTACATGTGATGAAGTGTCCCTTTTGTGTTTTCAAAGTTGGTGAAATTAGTGAAGTTGATGAAAATTGTAAAAATGTGTCTTTTGGTGAGTAAGTTTATTGACGTTTTATCATTACTTTGCACATATTCCAAACTCTAACCAAATGGTATATGAAAATGATGACAATAGTATATTATAGGTGATCACCAAGTAAAAATGATGACATCTTGCCTAATAGTAAAATGCGGCTTTGATGCATACAAAGAAGACTCAAATTCTTGTCTGTCTCAGAGATTTTACTAGAATAATGGAGATAAAATTAATAAAAATAATAATAAAGCATTACAGTAACTGGTTTTGCAAACATGGTGGGGATAACCAATTTTACAACAAGCTAACGCTTGTTACGAATCGTGAAAAGCATCAGTATTGGACATAACTCTTTCTATTCTACTAACTTGATTGGGAAAGGGAAACTCAGATCAGAATGCCTCTACACCTGCTTGCTTATGCGAAATTTAATTTTTGCTTAATTTTTCTTAAAATCTCATCTGCAAAATTTCCTTTCCTTCAGGTAACAAAAAACCCAGGAAAGTTGGATGTATAAATTTTAACTACTTGCATTATCAGCCAATCAAAATTAAATTTTTAAAGGAGAACTACCGTCAAAAAAAAAGTTATCACATTTTGTTCATTAGTGTCTGAATATCATTTGTGCGAAATTTGAGACTGATTGAAAGAGATATTTAGGTTTGAAGGTACTCAACGGTCGCCGCCATTGTGAGGAATCCTGTTCATTAAATCGTATCTTGTGACGTATCAGTGCAGATGGAGTGTAGATTCACAGCAGCGGAGTAATGTACGTGCCCTCTTCATAAAAACAAGAGCATCATAGAATAGTATCGAAAGTATGCCTAGCTTACAAACTAAGTTATATTTGTTGAATGTGGTTGATGTTTCGCTTTTTTTGCTGCGTGAAAGTATTGGTAATCCTTTGTTTTCGAATGTTTGTTTATTTATTAGCACAAGCGTGAATAGGACTTACTTTATAACTTATGCATTTCAGTTATACTGCAAAAAATATTCTGTTGAACTGTAATTTTTTTAATAACATCTTTGCTATGAAGTATAAAATAGAATGATTTCCAGCAATATTATTGTAATTTTAGTACTCCATCTTCCTCATTCACAGAAACAGTTGAGACACCTTGACAAAATTGTTCCTTTGTGATATATTTCATGCAAGGCCCAGTTCATGCAAAGTGTTTTTTCTTCTGACAATATATCATTCTTTATTTATTGTTTCACGCAAAGTAATTAATATATAAAGAGATATAATCAACGATTATAAAAATGCCAACGAAGTAAAGAAGGAAAAAGAAAAACAAAAGAGTCTTAGGTAGAGAAAGCAAAGAAGAAAAAACTCTTAATGTAATGTAGATCAGTCTTTAATCAACCACCCGCATACGTGAAATATGCAACAAACATAACTCTACAGGAAAGTACTAAGCTTTTTTGAAAAAAAATCGTCGCACCTGGTGTACAGTGCGTGCACTGAATGAAAACACGTAGGTAAAAAAGAAGCACATAAATTATTCTCGACATTACTTTAATTTATTGTGTGCACAATGCTGCAATTATTATTATTACATTTGAACCAATGCAAATATTCCAGTCTACTGAAGTCCAAATCATCAGCATTTTCGTAATTGGATGTTTTCTTTATCCACCTTAGGTTAAATTCTTTTCTGAGTAGTTTGGTTCGAGTGCATAACCAGTCGTTACTTCTATAAAACCACAAAAAAACAAAAGGGGATCATCTTACTTCGCTGTCAGAACTTGCACTTGTTGTGTTTGAACTTTTATCCTCCATAAGCTCTGCACTGATACGTCACACGAACGGGAAACTTCATGTACGACTGTCCCGAAATATCAGTGCAATGGCGACAAGCGTTGGCTTATTGAGGGATCTTTGTTGCCTCAATACAGGGCGAAAAAACACAAATGATTAAAAATTTTGATGTAGAGGTGTTTACTAGGGGTAAAGGAATGGACTTAATACAAAAAAACATAGTTGATTATTTTGACGTTAGTTCTCCTTTAAAGCGATTGTTAATGCGCATTGTTTCCTTGTTTTTTTCATACAGTTTAGCGGACGTAACCAGATCACTAGAAAACAACGTCGTTCCACCATGTACGCATGCATATTACAGAAGCCACAAGCAGTATCAGCAAGATGATAGGGAACCAATGCACTAGGGGTGGTCAGTCTCTTTTGGTTGGGTTGAGGATGGAAAAAATTACGTCATACAATTATCGTCTATATCTTCTTAAACGCATGTGATCTGGTCTGGTCTAATTTACACACTTCCATCTGCTAACCAGTTTAGGCAGCCCTATGCTCTTAACAAGCTTGGTAGGATCCTATTTGTTTTTGCGCCAATAAATGCAGCTAGGTACTCATTAGACGCTTGAGTGTGCTAATACTTAGTAAGTATGCTTCTTGCACGAAAAATGTTTGTTCACGCAGGATGTCGTCGTCAGAAGATCTGGTTGATTGTGAAGATCTTTTATTTATGCTTCTTCTAAAAAGAAGAATTCGAAAACGATGATCATAACAAAATAATGGTTATAAGAGAAAAATTTAACAAGATAGTAAAAGACAAAAAAAGCATTTCATTTTAATCCACCATGTTATGTTCTTCAAACCTGCACTGTAGCATAAAAACACACTCTTTTATTGTATTTTGGACCTTTCGGCATAATTTTTCTTGTTTGTCGGCATTCTTTGAAGGTTAAGTGGGAATACCAAAAAAGTTTGTTCCTCACACTTATGAAAATTGCGCGCTTAAGTGCCTTTATCACCGCTTATGTGGATCTAAGTAGGATACTCAATAGGCGCTAAAGTGCATTTACATCATGTAGACTAAGATAAATACACTGAAAGTAAGTTTACACTTAAGATTACATTATTCCTTTTTAGTCAGCAATTTTTGGCATCCTTATCAGCTATTAACACAGGAGGGTGAGTTCAATATGTTTCACTTGCACCATTACAGTCTAACAAATAAAGTTTCCATATTTTGCAGAGTATAAGATGCATCCTTGTATAAGACACACCCCTCTTCCAGTTACACATTTCCTGGAAAACAACTTTTACCTTGTATAAAAAGCACTTTTTCTTTCATGAAAGGTACAGCTCATGTACTCAGTTGATATGGTTTATAACTTCTGCATTCCATTAAACTAAGATGGCTTCTGCATTATTTGCGTTTTCTTGTTCGTTAAAGTATGGAAATACATATTTCTCAGTCTTGGCAAAATACGGTTATTGTTTGCAGCCAAAATTGCTTGGTGGATGCCCAAGTGATATTAAATTCATCTTTTCAGTGCCCTGAAAGGAATTTTCTATGCATTATTTTTATGAGGAAGTTGCGCTCGTGATTAATTAAGACTACTAATGACCTTAACTTAATAAATGAACTATTTATCTTCAAAGGTTGTCAACGCAGCTGAGTGTACCAAATAATTCAGGTGGTTCACGCTACAACCTGATGGATGATACACTGATTGAAGGTCAAGTCAAAAGCGATATTATCAGTAAGTATCAATATGTTTTGCAGATAGTGGGCATTTTCTAGTTTTTCAACTCTTACTCTGTTTTTTTAACGCTTATTGTTTTAAGTGTCTTTGGTACTCCTGTTTGTATAATGTTTTAGCAGTGTTTGCTGGCACACTTTTCAATATACTTTTAGGTAGCACCAGTTATGATTCAGGCTTGGATCATGATGAACCAGAAACACACCCCATTATACAAAGGTATTTTTTACAGCTATTTTTTTCTTTGTATCGCAAGGCTTGTTGCCTGCAATTATTCCTCGTTCAAGGTTATGCCTAAGATTAGTTAGTATAGCTAAGGAGGAAATTGTGCTAAATCAAGCCTCAAATTTTACAAATTTAAAATAACGAGTCAGTTCTTGATATGTCCTTATCAGCAAAGGTGGTATAAAATGTCACATATAATAAACTTTGATATGGTATTATTTTGACATTTCACAAGTTTTGTGTTTTGCCTAAAGCGACCCTGTGAATGGTGGTCTAAGATTGAATAAAAGGTATGAAAAGAAGCTCATTCAACAATAATAAACTATGACTTGCTTGTTGGGTTGTGTTTGCTAATAATCGGAGTAGATATATTCTGTCAGTATGCTTTCTTTTACTCTTAAAGAGTCATTTTGATCAGACCTAAAGATGGATGGCCGATGATACCACCAGGTCAATTCTGTCGCTAGTGTGGCATTACTTTGTTCTTAAAATAATTTTAATTTCATTCTGGTGAATTGAAATTTTTTGTCAAAATTATCAACCAGGTGACTAGATTTTTAACTAAGGCTCATTCTTTGACAGTGCAAGACTTTCATCTGGCCCTAGATGTCTTTTCTTTCCTTCATATTAACTTTCTGAGCTGAAGAGAGCATGATTTATTTAAAAGAGAACTGAAGCCAAACATATGAAAGGATGAAACCTTTTGGGGTATTTCTTGAAAGCCGACTGGGTTCCTTTTACATGTTAAAAGGTTAACTTAGTATCTAGACTAGATTAAGGAGAAATGTCAAGAAATAACCAACAGACTATTTGGTGAGCTGAGAAAACCTTTCAAAGTTCTTTTAAACATAGCTTTTTGCAAACAAAACAAATAATAGGTTGTCACATCAACCCAGTCTTTATTTTGCCAATAATTTTTTCTTGATATTTTTTTATTTTTCATGAACAGATGTCTTTTTAAATTCTTTTCTTGGTTTCCTTGAATCACAATGTAAAGGGGTCTTTACTCGGAATCACTGTGTACCGTTTAGGATTTAGGAGCTTACGCTTCTTCTTGGCTTAGTTTTTTTTATTTGTTTTGCACATAACTTGGCTTTCTATGGTCGTTAAAGGGGAACACAAGTCCAGAAACACATTTTCAAATATCTTAGCATTTCATTTTATATACAAAAACATAAGTAAAATATCGCCTTTGATAGTTGCTATATTTTACTCAAATATTGTGTGGAGGCATAACTTGCAAAGAACTGGTAACTAATGAATTCTGTGACATCATAATAGTCAAAAACAGACTAAAGGCGGTGGTGAGCATACAAAACATACGTTCGTTCTAAGCATTCATGAGCAGTAACTAATGGTAATTCTGAATATGAGAATCAAGATCTGTCTTGTCAAGAGGATAGGAATTCTGATAGTACTTATTCGAATAAGAGCCCTGGGTGCTTATTAAGTTGTTGGATTTTTTACAGTGGCACTTAACCCTATTCATGCTAGGCTTTTCCGGGATGTTCATTGTTAGGGGGGCAGTTCACCTAAAAATCGGGGAAATATTGACTGTCAGGGCCTAGCATGAACAGGGTTAAAAGTAAGTGAGTGCTTATAGATTTTTCCAAACATTTAGCTAAAGTTAAAAAATGAAAGAGATTTTTGTTTTCAGTTTTTTTTTATACACACAATTTGACAAAAGATTTGCGAATAACAAGTTTTACTTTTTGTTACAAAAAATGATGTAAAAACATGCTTTTTACCATGGAAAGCGAGTTTTTAATATCCTTCTGTAAAAAAAGACTTCATTCGAATAAGTACCCATCTAAGCGATATATTGTTCTAAAAGAACACGGATGCTTAAAAGAATATGGGCGCTTATTGAACTTTGAGAGACTTAAATGGGCGCTTATTCGAGAGGGGCGCTTAAAAGATGTTGGGCGCTAATTCGAATAATTACGGTACTGAATTATGTGAAAAATTAGCTCAGCAAACCCTATGGCTTGAATCTTTCGGATCATCCATCTTCGTCATCAGATGAAGAAGACTCACCACACAGCTCAGCAGCTGAAAACACTTGGAAACACTATTTGGGGTTAATATGAAAATTGTAAAGCCATAAGCACAGAGCAGAAAAGGTTTTGTTGCTTTGAAGCTAATGAAATACCAGATGATTTATTTGATTATTATTCATTTTTTCAACTTCTCATAAAACATCGCTTTTTCTCTCCTCCGAAGCAATTTTTTCACCTAATTAATAAAAAAATTCGATTCAACCAAAGATAAAATACCAACGTTGGAGTGTTTGTTTTTAAAAGAAAATGCGAAACTGATCATAATGATAATAATAATAATAATAATAATAATAGTAAATATTTTAAGTGGCTAGCCTAGAAAATCTCAAGGACCTATAGTCAATGGATTGTTTCCACTGGGGGCCACTGCAACAAAAGAAAACAAAAATCTGTCTTATCTGTCTTAGAATAATCTTTTGATCTTTCGAAGGTTTGCTATCAAGGAGGTAAATACAAATGCACTGTGAGAATGTTTTTCCATCCCTTTCGAAAACTTATCACCCTCTTCTTCACAAGAAAATGTTCAAGTTCAATCAAGCTTGATGTGATTTAGAAACTTTTGAAGAAACACTTAGATGAACATGAAACTAGAAAATGCCTTGCATATTAATAATCGCGTTTCAATCTGGGTTTTTTTTTGCCGTTTTGATAGAAAGACGTCTCGTGTTGGGTGTTCACAATCTCGTCCCTAAGGCTTCTTTCCGCATTCTCAAATCAATGAGTGGAAAAGAGCCCTGGAGACGAGGTGGCGGAAAGCTTACAAGACATTATAATCAATTTTATTTCTAATTATTTGTATTCTAACATTATTTCTTATTCATTGTGCAACGTCAACTCAACAATGGTAAAACGCATGACATGAAATTGAAAGTTTTGCATGAAACCGAGGCATTGATGGCTAATTTCTCCATGATAGCTTTTTTCTACTGACCATGCTTTTAAAAAAGGCAGTGAGCAGAGCTTTTAGTTAAAAGTGTAAACAAAACAGGTGTTGATTGTTTATATTATCTAAAAATTATTGAGCATAATGAATTTGTCATCAGCAACCCACCGATCATGATTATTTTCTCCAAAATTAAAATTTAAAGACCTGCACAATTTCCAAATATTTCAAAACAAAGAGATATGAATAATGCCGAATAAGTAAAAAAAATTCCGCAGGGCAATAACGATGTTTGCATTTCAAACACTCGCGTAATACGCCATTGAATAAATAAAATAAGTTTTAAAAGTTTTATGATTTCCTTATTTTGATTAATACATCTAGAGAGAAGATGCTTTGTGACCGTTCTTACGTCAAATATTCTGCTCGTCCCAGTCCTAACATAAACATTTGCTATCCTGGATTTTCAATATCATTTTGCGGTGGTGTAGGGCATGAAAGACAAGTGTTAAAATACGAATTGCCGATAAATCTTAATTTTTTGCTGTAAATTTAGTTTAGTAGTAATGAAAAAAAGGATTTAAAATCTTTTCAGCTACACTTGTGTTCCCCTTTCATAAATTTAGTTTAACTTTAAAAGTTAGTAGAGTATCTTAAACGTACTGGGAAAGGCATTTTCCAGTGATCTAGATTACAAAATTTTCAGTACCAACCATGCTGTGCCTTCCAGTTCGATATCCATAATAAACAAGAAGAAACAATTCATTTTTAGCTGGAACATGTTTAAATTAATAACAACGACCTATCCTATTAATCCATCCTTCAGAAAAGCCCTTGTACAATCAAAAAGGAAGAAGAAAATTTTAAAATAATGAAAAATTAAGAATATTGCTAGGATTCTCTTTTTTTCTTAATTTTCTGTCCAAGTTTTTATTTTCTTCATTTTATAAACAAAATTGTATTTCAAAACGAAACTGCCAGGATACCAATGGAGAGATAAAATTGTAAGCGTTTTCCACTGTTTCTCATTCGTTGTCAGGCATCACTTGTTGGCCATTTGCTGTCACTCGTTGTCACTTGTAGTCACTCATTGTCAGGCCACCATCGACTCTCTGAGCGCCAAAATGGCCAGTCAGAGACTCGATAAATCACTCACTGACTAGCGCGGAAGTTGGAATTTTTTGCTTCACCAAATGTCGCATTTGCATGACTGGCATGCTTCGCCATCCAAAACAAGAATGGCGATCAACAATGGAAGACTTCAATTGGCCAATATGAAATCCTGGATAAGTTTTAAGGTGTTTTCTTAAGCCTGGTACCCACCAGAGCGCGTTAAGGGGTGTTAAACTTAACACCCCCGCGTTAAGCCTGAAATTGACCTTAACGCGATGGTGTTAAGCTTAACACCGCTCTAGTGGGTACAA
>JAYJMG010159596.1:0-20733 GCA_036873935.1 Stomotoca atra
TTTTTGGAATAAACTTTCGCGGTTGGCAGCTCCGTGTAAGTTTCGCGGGAATAAACTTTCGCGGTTTGCAATGGTTTTGTCATTTCGCTGAAAATAATTTCGCGGTTACCATAACGTGAAAAATTTCATTTGGGAAAAATTTTCTTCAATGAGTTAAAATTGTGTTACTTTCCTAACTAAAACGGCGTATACTATACGAGAAAATTAAAAACTCCACATTTTAACAAAGAAAAGGCCTGTTTCGTTTTATCATGGTTTGTTTTTTGGAATAAACTTTCGCGGTTTGCAATAGTTCGGACTTTTCGCGGGAATATACTTTCGCGTTTGGCCACTTTTGCCGTGTTTTTAGGAAGAAACTTTCGCTGATTTTGGGCCAAAAATGTCGCGAAAGTTTATTCCCGCGAAAGTTTCTTGCCACAAAAGTTTCTTACCTTAAAGTAGTACTTCCAAATTGTTCGAAACGCTAAGTTTTGAAAAAAATGAACCTAAATACTTAGTGAAACCTTGCTCAATGGTAGAATGTTCTTATTTTATAAGGTTCTCGATGACAAGACTTACCAGTCTTTTGCGAGTCTCCTGTTTAAACTACTACAGTTTATTATATTTTATATTGCAACATACCTTATGCAATCACTACGATTTTCTTTTTTATACGGCAACTGTATATTATTAGTTTACGAAAGAAAAAATTCAAACTCAATTTTTCGGTAAATATTCAAGGAAATCGGAGCATATTTTATTGTCATAAATTTCCGCGAGAACAAATTTCCGCGAAATTCGCGATTTTTTGCCAAATTTGCGAAAAGAAATCCTCGCGAAAAACGCTTATAGAGGCCATTCGCGAAAATAAATCCCGAAAATAAAATTTGGAAATCTGTGTGACGTCAGTTGTAACAGTGCCTTGTCTTCCTTTCTAATGTCTTCCCAATTTGTACGTTAAAATTCACTTCACTTGATAGCTTGAAGATGGAAGAACAACTTCCGAAACGTTGCTCAACTTTGCGTTTTTCTTTAAAGAAAATAAATCCACGCGAAATATAAGTTTTTTTTATATATTTATTTTATGACACAAATAAAGTTGACAAACTTTTTATTGGAACATCTTTTTATTAATTTATTATAACAATATGATCAGTTACTTTGTCAACTTTTTCACGTCTTTGCGATATGTTAGCGAACATCGATCGAATATCTTTATTCCTAGTGGTTGTGGTCGTCTCTGATTTTCTCTCATTTTTGGGTTGGCCTTTGGAAGTGAAAGAACTATTGGGCAACCTTTAGGAATGAGCAATTATTATTTTGTCTTTGGACACTGCGTATTTGTCGTTGATCAACTTCAAGAATCACAGACAAGTTATTTCAAACCCATCTTGCACAAATGTAGCCTTTGTTCAAGACCCAACCCGCTCGCGCTCAGTGCGAGCGGGTTGGGTCTTGAACAAAGGCTAGCACAAATGGTGAGCAACGGTAATGTGTAATAACAATATAGATTTTGAGATAAATAGTGCCATCGGTAAAATTGGTTGGATAAAAGAATAACAAAACAATATAGATTTTGTCTCATAAGTCTTTTAAACAGATTGGGTTTATAAAAAAGAAAGAAAAAAAATATGAAAAGATGTGGGCTCGCGAAAATTAATCCCTCGCGAAATGTCACTTTACGGGCCATTTGCGAAAATTAATCCTCGCGAAATGTAAAAATTTCTTGACTCGCGAATATTTGTTCTCGCGGAAATTTGTGACAATAAAGTGTTTCTTTTTATTTCTGTATCATAGACTTCAGCAACGATGCCACAATCTTTGTGGCCACTGCTTTGTTCAAAATATATTCAACAACATCTGCCAGTATTAAATTTACCCAAATTGTGGTGTAATAGAAAGGCGTGTTCCGAAACCTCTTATGCCAATGCCATCTGTAAAGTTTCGTGGAGGAGCGATGTTTTGTTTTAAGATAATTTTCTCACATCTGTCAGTACCAAATTGTGATGTCCAAACAGCCTACTTTCTCCCCACTCTTAAATCTAAAACCGAAAAGAGCCCTGGAAACGAGATTGGCCATTAAAAGGTCATATCGCCAGAACAAGTTAGTAACAAGGCTGACAGAATAAATAAGTCTCACCTGTTGACTGATTGATGGCCAATCATAGAATGAATGCATCTGCCTCGATTTCAGGTGATGACCAACTGCAGCAGACCAAAGTAGACATACATGTATGTTACATTTATATATATACATATATATGTATGTATATGTATACATATAACACTATATGGGATACATATATCCTAACCAGTCATTATATCCATAATGGCGTGGCTTCTTCTCTCTTCTCCTCTTCTTTTAATGACGTGCAAACAACAAATTTCTCTTTTTTTACAACCTTTTTTATAACTTTTTTTTTAACACAATGAAACTGGAACACAAAGGTCATCATTACAAAACTAATCTTCTGTGATGCAATTGTCGAGAAACTGCGGTTTCCTTCTTATTCGATTTGAGCGTCGCAAAGGCTTCACCTTCTACTTCTGCAATACCACTTTGCAATAATTCATAGTCGTATCTGATAGATGGTGTCTCTGCAGGTGAATGTATCGGTGACGGTATCGGTATCGGATCAACTATCTCTGGTGGAATAGATGGTGCAGCAAGATTAATATTAGTGAATTGGTCACGTTGCATCAACATTTCTCTTGAGGATAATCCTTGCTGTCTGAGTTTCGCGTTGAGTCTGGAAGTAGCTACAGCTAAGATTACCTTTGAAATTGCACCCTTTCTAGGATGCACGCGAAGGATCTCATCTTCCAATTCTTGGATTGCTTTTTCTGCCACAGGATTTTTGTTGAGGTTCTTCGTTCTCCCAAGGTCTATGTTTATCTTATGTTTTTGAAGCAGAGGGTCGTTTACCAGTGCTTTAAATGCAGGAGCAGGATCAGTGCGTATTATAGTTGATGTACCATCAAGGGGGATCACTGCTGCTTTGTTCAATCAAGTTGTGTGGTACTTGTCGTAATGATGCACACAGGTGGCAAGCTTTCGATACAGACTCGATTGCAGAGTCCATGTTAAGCGCAAAAAAATATCTTTTTACTATGAATTTAAGTTGATACTCTGATGGGTGATCTAGCTTTATGTGGAGAGCGGTCAATAGACCCTCTAATACTTGCCTGTGAACAACAATAGCCTCCCGTGTTGGAGATAATGGGTCAGTTTTCTGCACAACCAATAAGCCATCTTTAGCAATTGTAACATGGTTTAAATAGCTTTTGACATTTTGGACATTTGTTTGCTTCTTGGAAGGGCGTGTCCCTTGAAAGAGATGTGCTTTGGTTCGGCGCAAATCAGGACAATCAGACTGAGTGCTTAACCAGGCTCCGCGGCTGGTAAATGGCAGTTTGGTTCTACCAGATGAAATGTCATTAATAGAGATTGATCTTACAACAACAAAGGGAATTTGCAAAATGACAAATTTGACAGCTCTGTTCAGTACATTGTGCGGCGTTTCTTGAAGCGAAGTCTGATGGTAAATTAACTTCACCTGCTAAATGTCGAATGTTTACATGAAATCTACTCGCTGTCGTCAAAAAGGTAGCAAGGCGAGAACTTGATGAGAATTCACCTCTGGTTAGCTTGCTGTATGGTTCCACACATGGTTTACTATCTGTAAGGATTTCAACTACATTATGTGACTGAATTATGAGTGGGTTGAAATGCTTTATTGCAGCGGCAATGGATAATGCTTCTATTTCAAAAGGGAACCAGCTGTCCTGACCTTGTCGTAACTGTTGACTGAAGAAACCTGCCAAAAACAGTTTTCCATTCCTCAAAGCATATAGAGTAGAACCTAGGCCATTATTCTTTGAAGCTCCGTCAGTAACAATCCATAACTGGTCTTCTGCTTTGGGAAGGACTATGTGTTTATTAAAATTGAGATGGTGTTGAGCGGCGAAGAAAAAACTGGATAATTCATCAGTCCATTCTATTTTCTCCTGTGATGTTTTACCAGCAACTGCTTTATCCAATGGTGATATTAAATTAGAGCAGTTAGGTAGGCACTCGACTTAAGAATTTGCATGCATCAATGAAAGACCTCAAACCTTTTACTCTGGAAGGTTGTTCACATGTAGATAGGGTGTAAATACGATGCGATGAAGCATGAATCGAACCATTTGACCATATCCATCCCAGGATAGTCGTAGATTTTGGAGCTATAACAGTTTTCGAATGTGATAGCTTAAGATTACTCTTATTGAGTGCAATCAAAACTTGCTTCCAGTTCTTAAGTAATTCATCAGGTGTATCACCTCCACAGTAAAGATCGTCAGCAATTTGGTTACAAAATCATCCTGTATGAAATCGCCAAGTGTTCTGCACATCAACTCTTCTAGGGCTGTTTCACACCCTGGCATACACATAGCACATCTGGTATATACACGAACTCCTTTAAATGGTGTGTGGCGACACTGCAGTATTTCATGGACGACTTTGATAGCGGGATTTGGTAAGAGGCACTAGTTAAATCAGTAGTGATGATATATTTCCATTGGCCGATAGTTCTTAAGGTACTGTCAACATTAGGCATAAGAGATGGTTGTGGTTTGCAGTATTTGCCAACTTCATTGAAGGCAGTAACTAAGCGGTAACTACCATTAGGTTTTTTGACTAGGAAAGATGGGTTAAGGTATTCGACTACGGCATTTACGTCTTCGAAAGACACCAACAGCTTCAAGCTCATCAAATTTTTGTTGTAGTTCTACCAGCTTATCTTTTGCATATATTGAGATAATCTACCTTTACACTGTGGTGGTTTGACTGAACCCATATTAACAACAGCTTCAAAATGGCCATTTTGATGGTTATAGTCAGTGCTAATCGGATCAAACGTATCGTCATACTCTTTTAGAAGATCTACAAATTGGCGTTTGATTGGATGAGGAAGAATATTGTCAGGATCTAATTTAACTGAGGATGGTGATAAATGGTTTTTCTGGATTTTCGTACTGGTGACCGTGCTTATATCATTAACATGACACTTGTCAGGAAACACAGGCATTGCTTGACAAAAATGTTCATGACTTTTCACAACTTTTGATTCGCTTGTCAAGTTAGGTATGCGCAAATTCCTTGCTACTGCACTGTAGATTCCCGGGGAAGGCCAAGGTTCTTTTGAAATTCCTGTGGATGTTGATCTTGGTTCCACGGCAATTGTTGCCATATTTTCGAATTCAGATGGAACTTGTAATTCAATAAAATCACCTAGCCATAGAGTTTGCTGTTTAGATGATGCTCGTAGAACACTCACTTTGAGAGCTTTTCCTGTTGGCGCGAAATCTTTGTAGGTGTAAGTGATTCCGCCACTAAGTATGATCTGATGTTTTGATGGCCTAATTGCGATGTCATTGCCATGCATAAAAGGTATACCACCTAGGACACCAACATCGATATTTTCAACAGTGATTCCTTTGAAATAAAACAGTTTACCATCTCGAGAAAAGTTTATTTCTGTTTCGCCTTTTACAATCAGTTTAGATTTACCATCAGCTTGGAAGGCAACTTCGGTGCTAGGTAAAATATTTTGCACCAATTTCATGTGCTACAACCTCTTTTATCATGTTGGTCTCTCAGCGCCAGTGTCAAGAGTGATTTTAACTGAATAGTGGGGAGAAAAAGCTGAACCTTTCGATTGGTGCTAGCCACAGAACATCGTGCAGGCACTGGGGATTAGGTTGTATGTCTTCAACACCATTGGGCAAGTCGTCAGAATCATTTATTGACACTAACCTAGCTTTTGTGAGGAAGTTCCTATCAGACTCTGGCACATATCTACAGGCGCTAAGATAATGAAAGTAATTTTGACGACGTAAGGTTGGTTGAAGGTTGGTATAGTTTATTTTGTGTATGTTGTGTCGAAAAACGAAAGTTACTGCTAGCAGCTCTCATGATTTTAGCGTCTTCACCTGATTGCGCTTCTTCCAATAAAGAGTCAAGTGCTTGTGAAATTTCTGGTTTAATTGTTGCCAGAGTCCTTGATCTTAATTCTGTTCCAAACTTTTGCTTAATTACTTTCGGTAATGATGGATGAAGTAGCCTTAGCCAAGTAAGCACTACCAGGTTTTCAAGGGAAGGAGTAAACTCCTCATCTTCAGTAGGTGGAGCCTCGTGGTGGGAAATAACGCTACCTTGCATCAACAAATTATCCTCTATGAAAGCAACAAGTCTTTGATAAAGATCTTCTGGTCTCTCATCTGGTTCTAACTTAATGTCAGAAAAATCAATAAAATGAGCTATATATAAATAAATAAGTCTCACCTGTTGACTGATTGATGGCCAATCATAGAATGAATGCATCTGCCTCAAATCCAATTACTTTATAGGTGGTTTCAGGTGATGACCAACAGCAGCATACCAAAGTAGACATACATGTGTTACATTTATACTCTAAGGTACCGAATAAACGGGGGAGGGGGATAATGGGGGGGGGTGTGATACATAATATCCTAACCAGTCATTATATCCATGATGGTGTACCCTAACCCTTTAGGCAAAGTAAATGTGGTTGTGATACCAACTGCCCAGTTTCGTTGCATAAGATTGTTTTTTCCAAAGTTGACATACTTCAGAATCAAATCTACCCAAATGATGACGTTCCAATGGATTTCGATGAAAATATTAGTCTCAGTAAAAATTGGCAGTTGTCGTCTGCCAAATGTCACTCTGATATACGATGGTTCGTTCTAGAGTTATGAAAACTTAATCAAGAAAAACAAAAGGTCCAAACTCGGAGGGTGTTCATCTTGCAAATCCTGCACATGCACTTCAGTTCCTCAAACTTTCAGGGCTTATTCTATATCATTAGCAACAACAAAATGTTTTGGTCTCAGGTGCCTCTTTAAATTGTTGCTTCAATTTCAGTAATATATGTGCCTTAACACAAAATTGCATTGCATAAACTCAACAAGCTTAATGTGCAGATGAATGTTCGGATCGAGGCATCGCTACGAACCTCAAAGAGTGAAATTAAAAAATCCCTCCCGTTCTCTTCAGGGCTTTTTCTAAGATGGGCAGGAAAGAATTTAATTGAAAATTAATTAGCGTCTTTCCAACCTCATTCTCAGAGCCTCTTTCCACTTTCTGATATATGGAGGTCGCGCAGAGAGATTAAACGAGGTTGGCATCTTCCAACCTCGATATCCCCAAGGCCGTTTGCCTGTTTTCAATGCGAGAGACAAAAAGCCACTGAACTGCTGAACGCTCGAGAATAATATAAAAGAGAATAATGTAAAAGATACAAACGTGCCTGTGGGATGAGGTGGGACCATCGTTATCAGGACTTCTTGTTTACCTCTTCTTTCCGCGCCCATCCAGCGAGTGGAGTAGATGTTGTTGAAGATCAACCTCGTTCCCAGGGCCTCTTCACGCTTTTTAATCAAAAAAGCGTGAAGAGGCCCTGGGAACGAGGTTGGTTGAAGATCTCACGAACAACACCATCATGCGTCGATCTATTTTGCGGATCTTACGTGAAGGGCTTGCCAAAATATGACGCAAACAGACGAGATTAAGCTTTTGCTTTTTAAGGCGGTGCAAGCGAGTCCGCGGAATTGTCTCATCTGTTCAATTTCTCTCCCCAGGCCACGCCCCGAATGGAATAAGGCGGTAAGGATACTTGATGTTTTGTCGAGGCGAAGACTCACACGAACACGGGCTGAGCTGACTGTTCTATTTCTATTGTCAGTCATCAGTTGTAAAGTAAAAGTAAAGTTCAACGAATTAAAGTAAGTTGAATCTAGCATTTTTACAAATTTTCTCTCATGTCTTTACGATTTTGTACCCAACCGCAGCAGCACAGACACTGCTGCCGCAACACGCGCTCCCCTTTTTGTATAAATTTAATATTTGTATAATTTAATATTTCTTGATCTTTTGTTTACGACAGAATTCATAGGATTTTCGAAATATTGTATGTTCATGTTCATGTTTTGGCATCATGACAAAAAGGATCCCAATTTCAAAACATTGTTAGCTAAGAAGAAATCTCCATATTTTTGGGTTGTTGTTGTCGCCGAGACCTATCACGAAATAGTTCGGATTGATTCCCTGAATTGGGTTGGACGGTCAGTCTGAGAACGAAATGTGAGCATTTTCTGTTTTCGTAGCGTTCCAAATAAATATGCATTTCAAACTAAAATCTAGTCCCCTTTAAAAACGTAATTGGCACACAATTTTGGAGTTAGGGACTTCAACAAACGATTTTCGTCTTTTTAACAGCATTTGGCCGCTAAGCTTTGAACCCCTCCCCCCATATGCCATAACCGCCCATAATATTAAAAACAAAATTTGATTTGATGTATATACCGACTATATTATCTCATGTGCGTGCATTGTCTTCCTTCCTGCAGCAAACGTTATCATGTGGTTTAGGGGCCGTCGAAAATTGATTTTCTGGATTTTTAGCGTCTTTTGGATGCTAAAGGGGTGGGTGGGGGTTGATCAAAATCTTAGCATCCAAAAGACGCTAAAAATCAGAATGCGAATGCTAGGTTAAATCCTTGTCCAAGACGGTAGTCCAAAGTCAATTTCAGTCAAGTTTTGTGAGATCAAATGATAAAAATTAAGTAAAACAGTCGAAACACGTCCTTTTTTCACCAACAACACATTAGAAATGGCTGTTCGCAATGTTATCTCCGTGAGGTTCAAAGTCCAACTTGCACCACTTGCACAACTTGTATTTTCAAAATGAAGATGGCAGTGCTAACTCCGAAATGGTGTATTTTAACCAGATTTATTTTAACTTCCAACCCTCGTATTTATCTTCACTTGTTTGTGAACCGTATAAATATTCAACCGTCCTGGTTTTTCCGGCTTTTGATAACTTCCTTTTTCCCTGATTTAAAGACTTTTGTCCTGATTTTTTAGCTATCAATGTCATGCTTTGGTCTTCCACTATCTTACTCCTCCTTCTATAGCTATATGAAGGTGATAATTTAAAAGCTGTAGGTTTAAACATGCCATGCATTTGAAATTCTGTATAGACTAAGGTAGATGCTGCTGTTTGTATCTTTTGCATCTGTCAGCAAATAATTATTTTTTCTTAATTGTCTCAACTCTGGTATAGAAGTCTGGGTTTGAGGGGTTTGAACGTATGACAAATGTTAATCTAATCTTAATGTAAGACAATTCACTCTGTAGTGGGTCTTTTTTTTCAAGATTCAAGATCATTTATTTTCAAAACAATTCAAAATAACTCACAAATATGTTTGATGGGTTTGCTTTTCCATTGTTCTCTCCTATCTAGATATAACCACTGTTAACTGTATAATAGAGAGTGAGAGACCTCATTACTTTCAGGGACATGAATTAAACAAGGACCCCCTGCCTGCTGTTCTTGGTACACAGTCTGATCCACTACTGGTTTTTGGTTTCCCTAAAAAACTAGGCGATAATTGTCAATTCATGTAACAAACAAGAAATTAGGTTGAAACACGTAAGTAGGTATCAGGAAAAGTTGTGGAAATGGAAAATAATTTTTCTGATAAAGCAAACTAAAATTAAGTGCACAAATTTTTTTCATCCCATGTGCTCACGTCTCAAAATGTTTTATGGTTGCTTTATATTGATTAATGTGCAATATTTAATAACAAATGTTAATTTGATTAATGATGCAATAGATTCTGAAGCACAAACATCATTTGCTGTGTAATTTTCTTTCTTGTGTATTTTTCTCTTTTAGTTGAATGCAATATTTTGATCAAAATCCAATTGATAAAATGATAGCCTATGCTTTCTCACAATTGTTTTTATTATTCACAATTTTTGATGTGTTGATAGTGACTGTTTGTCCTTTTTCTTAATCTGGCCATTACAATCACAGCAGCATTTTGTTTAATTCTCATTATAATTATGTTATTTATTTGATATTCATGGCTATTAGATTTACTAATAAATTATTGTCCTTAAATCAGTCATCACCTCATCTTCATAGGAAATTGTTATTTATTAGCACTTTATTTTACATCAATTGACTTTAAAAATTAAATTACAATATAAAGAAGCCAAGCTTAAGGCTGTCTTGTTATAATGATTTAATTAATTAATAACATGAATAACTGAAGTCAAAAATACAAAAATATACAAAATAAAGAAGAGGAAGAAATATGTAATATTTTTTTTATCTGCGTAATATATATTTGCAAAATTTACAAGTCATTATTTCGTATACATACCGTAATACTTCGAGGCGTTTATTGAAAAATATAAAAATTTAGTTTTGAGACAAGTTGCAAAAAAGATGCAGAGACTCTTGAAAGGGAACTTTTCCGGAGGAAGAAACTGTTTCCAACAATAAAAATTATATTCAGACCAAAAGTGGGGTGTTTAATCGAAGGGGGCATTTAATCGATGCATTACAGTATTTACAAAAAATATGTGTTTGAGCATCTAAAGCTTCGGGACACGGAAACAAATTTTCATGCGATTGCAACAACTATTTTTTTGTGCCCCTGAAGCTTAATATTTTCTTGTTATGTACAGAAATATAGTGTTTGAGCATCAAAGATTCTTTATTGAAATTTAATTTCACGAATTGACTAAAACCAATTTTCCGCAAGAATTTATTTTTGCGAATTACACATTTGTTATTTCATATTTATACATCTTTACAAGAAAAAAATCAAAAAAAGAAGGACATCAAATAGATTGTTGGCATAATAATATTGCCATATAAAATGATTGGTGGACCTGGGCAGAACGTTACATTGTTTCAGACGATGCCACTACTGCAGTTACTCTAACAAAGGATAAAGAACAAACAAAGATAAAGGATACACCAGTTCTTTAAGAGTCTAAATAAAGGGACCCATGTACCATGGGAAGAAGAAAGAAAAGAGACAAGGTGACATACCGTATGAAAAAAATGCAGCAGTAGGAGGAAGCAAGAGGAAGTAGGAAAATAAATTCAATTATAGAAGAAGAATAGCAGAGTTGGCCCTAACCAGTAAATGATAAATAATAATAATAATCATAAGAATTAAGAAATGAATTTGTATATGATTGGTGCCTGTTAGGTACTAGCCATTTTGTACAGAATTTTAATAAAAATTAACATCTCCTTTGAAGCCAGTGAAATTTTCAGGAAAAGAAAAACACTTTTTAAGTTTTGGCCTTGGGTCTATTCATGACGTCATAAAAGCAAGCCAAATTTCACTACAAACAAAAAATCATTTTATAGCATCGTTTAAAATAGTTCCTAATCAATTTCCGTTAAATTTTTAAATTTGACCTTTCTCTCTTCTTCCCATGGTACACTGGTCCCTTTAATTAGGCTCTTAAAGAACTTTGCGGGCTGAGAGTATTTATTCCAAACCTCCATTTCCGTGTAAAAATTAGAAAACGACCTCCAGATTCGAAATCAGCACCAATGAATTTCTTCAAGGTCAAATTTTCAAGAGATACATCAGTCTATTAATGACATCATCAACGAGCATGGTCCGAAATTTTTAGTCCCAATGCAAAGAACTTGCATTGCATTGCCAGTTACGTATAAATTTGGTTTATTCTTTGTTACAGTGTATCGTTGTTTTACCATTGTGTCTGACTTTTCTAAGCTTCATGTGGAGGTAAGTTATTTAAAAATTTACTCATTAAGAATGATTATCCTGAGTCTTTTGTTGATCCATGAATTAAGGATTTCTTGAGAAAGTTACACTGTTAAGTCTACTTCTGTTTTATATGATGTACCTAAGAAAAAAATCTTAGTTGCATAACCTTTTTTAGGTTCCGTTTTGCTACAAGCTAGAACTTGTTTATCTAAATTATTTCATAAATCATCACCATACTGCGATTTACAGGTCATTTTTAAATCTTCTCTGCAATAGGTTCATCATTCAGGTCTAAAGACAAGTCATTACTTTCAGTGTCGTATATAAATATTTGTGTGGTTGTTGTAAACCCATACATCATCACATACAAGTAAAGACTTCTGAAGATCTTGGAGTTTCATCCCTTAACGATAAGAGAGTAGCTACTTATCAGAATAGTGCAGTAGGGGATCATTTGCTTCAGTCAGATCACTTAGTTTATCTTTACAGTTTTGTCACACTCACTTCTGATCCCACTAATTACATCTTGGAGATAAAAGAAAGCTTTTTTATTCAAAAAGGGAAGCCTGTTCTCAATAAAAACATTATGCCAACACCATTGTATTTATTTAACTGAGTTAATAACTGTGTACCATATATCCCGGTGTATAAGTCGAGTTTTTGAACCACGAAAACGAGGCTTTAAAATACACCTCGACTTATACAAAGAGTGTGAGTCAAGGTGTATTTTAAAGAAAAAGACACCTAAAATTTTACCCTGAGTCGTTAGGTCGACATACACCGGGATATACGGTAATATACTTCAGGGAATTTGTAACATATAAAAATTTAAAAACTGTTAAAAAAAATATTTGATGTGATCATGACTCTGGCTATGAGCCGAAAGCTTATCATAAAAATTTCATTTTCTTTATTTTCATATTGATGAAAAGTACTTGATTTATAGTTGCCACATGCTAAGTTTAATTTTAAACATAGTTTTGTTCCTGAGATATTTCAATTTCCATTTGCTGACAGAGAGTGATCACATCATCTTGAAAATGGAGAAAAAAAAAGAAAAGGAAAACAAAGCCAATTTCAATGTATTTCTCGCTAGTGCAGGAGTCCAACAAGAACGTGGCAAAATGAAGGGCTTTCTTGCTTCGCCGAAGTCCAATTATGCGGAAAAGGATTTTGACACTGTAGTTTTTCCTTTTTTCTGTCGTTGAGTGTTATTCCAAGTCACAACACTACCACACAACGCATTTCCCTCACCCTCATCCCCTTTCCGATTCCTTTTACAATTGAGGGCTCCTATTGTTCCTATTGCTGTAATAACTATGGAACCTAACAACAATATCATATATCTTAAATACCTTCATATGTGTGATCTCTGAAGTCGCAGAACACACATTTTGCATTTTAGTAATGAAACAACTTTTTTTTGAAATTTGAAACTGGAATGAAGTGGTTATAATATAATAATACTTTTTTGCAAGCGTCAGGTGACATTATTCAAAACTGCTATCTGCCTAAACTAAATATTTTAACCGTACACCAAAATAAATTTCTGCTAAAAGTTCCCCCCTTAAGGTACATAAAACAAGTTGAAATCTTCAATAATTCCAGCAGCAGACAGCAGCTGTTTAGGTTCTATTTTCAAAGTGGTGGGATAGAATAATACTTAAATGGTGCATGGTTTTGGTTTGATGAGTTTATGAGACAAATAAGCGCTCAGTAAGCAAATAAGGATCCCTCTTTTGATGTGCACCCGCTTCAAAGAGGTTCTAGCAATTACTTCCTCCTTCAAATAATGCTCACTTTGACTCAGTGTCCCTGGTCTAATAAATTGAAAATGACCTTGTGAACTTTAAAGCATCATTTGTAAGTATCATGTGTCATGTGTAAGAGACTTAACTGTGGCTTTTGACTTACTTTGCTTTGAAATTGTGAAAAGAGTTATAAAATAAAAGACAGAACATGAGACAGCAGAACTCGAATTTGGCCGAGATAATGTTGATAAGTAAGGCTACTGCTGTTAATTTCTTTGAATTTCTTTGAGCTTGATCATGACTGTGGCAGCTAATGTTACTTCTTAGGTATTGGATATATTATTGACCTCACTTACAGTTCATCTAACAATTTGAAAGCAGTTATTGTTTTTGAAAACAGACATATGCGCTATGTTTACTGGGGTAAAATGTGTCATTCTTTAAAGACCACAAGCATTTTTTTCAAAACCTTGGGTCCATGTTCTAGCAAATATGAATGGCAAAGCCCTGCTTTCAAATCGTTAGATGAACACCCTCTCAGGTGAAAATTGTCTTTCACCTTGTTCGTCATATGAGGATCTATAGTGCAAACATTTTTTCTTTTGTCTGATCACATTTTTGTGTTTGTTTTTTGATTCATGTTTATTTTATACTTGAATAAACAGTTTGTATTCGTTTTATTTACTTAGATGAGTGTTTCAAAATAGAAAGAAAATATTGAAAATGCTTTACATTTTGCTTCCACTTGAATGGAATAAAGGATATTTGAGAGACTATGTAAATAGCAGGTGAAAGCTTGTGTGTAATTAGAAAAGTGATTCGACTTGAGCCATTGTTATTTAGTTACATTTTGTGGAAGGAATAGGAGATTGCTTGAAGAAATATTAGAATGGTTTCATTGGTGTTAGTGAATTTGTTGAATTTTTTCAACTTTTTTGTTTGTCTCAACATTTATCGTCGGAACGCAAGTATTGAAACGACTTAAATTGTCAGAAAATATCATTCCATTAGAGAAATCTTTTGCTGTGGCATAGAAATCCTATTTTTTACTTTTTATTTTATTTTTTAAACTTATTGCCCAGTTTCTTTAATGAAGTAAGTCATCAGTTTTTCGCTCATAGATTTGGTTATGTTTGTCTAGTATTGATAATAACAGAAACTCAGAAATAAATGTTAAACAGGGAGAGATAGATATGAAGTGTATTTTATATATATAGATATGAAGTGTATTTTACGATAGTGGTGTTATCTAAATCGTCATCGTTCCGCTTATAGTTTCCGTTATGTTTGTGTAGTTTTGATAAAGACATAAATCAGAAAGTAAGTGTAAAAGCAGTGAGAGATAAGTATGAAGTGTATTTTGAAATAGTGGTGTTACCTTTGTGTTTGATTACTCACTTAACTGATAATTTGATAAAGAAGTTTTAAAGAATGGTTCTTATTAATCATGTACTGCATTGTCATAATAGGTTTTTAAAACGTTTTTTCCATTATGATGTAATAAGTATTAATTAGAGAATGACCACTTTACATTGTTATCAGACACGAGAATTGTCATAAGCTAGTTTTTTCTACACATAAATTTCTATCACTAATCAGAGCTTTTATGACAGTGACGAGTGAAGGTCTTTAAACAAGTGAGTGTAGTTCTGAGGTTCAAGTCTAACACAACTGTTTCTCGCTTTTGTTGTTTAAAGCAATACATTATGAACGAAACTGTGATCGTTTAATAACATTTAATGAAAATCCTGAGAAAAGAAGGTCACTCCTTCATATTAAGGTCATGCTGTGTCTCAGAATTACGAAATTAATATAATTTTTGTCAACTGTGTGCAATATAGGTATGAAACTGTTGTCAATGTTTTATTTTGCTGTCAATGAGTAAGATTCACATATACTTATAGGTAAATGTTTAATGTCATGTGACAGAAGATCTGTTCCTGTTTGTTTTCTTTTAACATGAAACATTTGCTCTTGTTTCATAACCGTATCTGTGCTGTCTGACATGCATCTTCTCATTTATATTTACTTTTAAAATGTTACTTGTTGTTGCTATCAACTAATCATGTTGTCATGGTATAATGACGATAGAACTTTTTCGAGTTGCATGATTAATCTCTTTTTTTTACTTTCAGGAAGTATTGTGGTTTAAAATGTTGACTTTGTATGCTACGTTTTCCTTTAGGTAGTAAAACACATCAGAATACAAGATGGTGAAAGCAGTAAGTATTTCCTTATATGGTTCACTTGGTCACGTATGGTCCGAACTAAGGGGAGTGGTACTGTGGTATAAAAAAAGTTGATCTTTTCACTTTGTTACTTCCAGTGAAAAGAAAACATAAATAATTTTAAAGCAAACTATCGTGTGTTTCGTCATTTTAAGTCGCTGCAAATTCACCATTGTTGAAAGAAGCTTCGTTTTGTTGCCATGGGGCTTGTGTAACTTTTGTCGTCTAAAGATTATCACCTCGATTATACATTGATAAAGTTTGTTCTTTTGAAATACATATTTACATGCCAAGTTCACGCGAAACTAGGTACCTTAGAGAAAGTTGAAGAGAAAGAGAAGTTAGATTAAAGTAGAGAATTTCTCCGAGAGTCATGTCTGTGTTTAATGTTACGAAAGCATCTTCTGATGGTAAAAATGAAAAAAATGGGAAACAGGTAAAATATTACTAATGTGGCTGCTGCCTTCGTTCATCTTTTTTCATTTATGCTTTTTTCGTTCATCTGTTTTTTTTCTTCTTCCGTAGATCAATGTTCGCGTCACTACGATGGACGCGGAGCTGGAGTTTGCCATCCAGCCCAATACAACTGGCAAACAACTCTTTGATCAGGTTGTTAAAACTATTGGACTTCGGGAAATCTGGTTCTTTGGGCTTCAATATGTTGACAGTAAGGGCTACACCACTTGGCTGAAACTGAATAAAAAAGTTACAGCACAAGAAGTTAAGAAAGAAACTCCGTTGCAGTTTAAGTTCCGAGCTAAGTTTTTTCCAGAAGATGTATCTGCCGAGCTCATTCAGGAAGTGACACAACGGTTGTTTTTCTTGCAAGTGAAAGATGGCATTTTGACCGAAGATATTTACTGCCCTCCTGAAACATCAGTACTTTTATCATCTTATGCAGTGCAAGTAAAATACGGTGATTACAAAGCAGATGCGCATAAAAAAGGTTACTTGCTGAATGACCGATTACTCCCTGAGCGAGTTTACCAGCAGCATCAAATGACTAAAGAACAGTGGGAAGAGAGGATCATGTCTTGGTGGGGAGAGCATAAGGAAATGCCGAGGTAATTGATTCTTAAACATGGAACTGTCTTTATTTATGAGAAGAAATATATTCTTGTTTAAATGAAGAGTATTTTTACATTAAAAACTGTTCTTTTTAGGGAAGATGCTATAATGGAGTATTTGAAAATTGCTCAAGATCTCGAGATGTATGGTGTAAACTACTTCGAAATAAAGAACAAACGAGGAACAGAATTGTACCTCGGCGTCGACGCGCTTGGTTTGAACATCTATGAGCATGACGATAAACTGACTCCAAAGATTGGCTTCCCTTGGTCTGAAATTCGCAACATATCTTTCAATGACAAGAAATTCGTTATTAAACCTATTGATCGGAAAGCACCGGTAAGTATAGCGAAGCATCGTTTCTATCTGTTGAAACTGGCCACATGACGTCACTCATACGTACTCGCCTTCTCCAATGACGTCTTTTCTGCTTCTATCGCGAGGTTTCAGTGTTAGTTTAGTGTTTTAATTTTTCTTAGGACTTCCTGTTCTATGTTCCACGACTTCGAATTAACAAGCGTATCCTCTCTCTTTGCATGGGTAACCATGAGTTGTACATGAGAAGACGAAAACCTGACACGATAGAAGTGCAACAAATGAAGGCACAAGCCCGTGAAGAAAAACAGGGCAAATTACAAGAACGACAACAACTGGCAAAAGAAAAACAAGCTCGGGTAGATGCTGAGAAAGAAAAGGTAGAACTCGAACAAAGGTTGAGAAAATTCGAAGAAGAAGCTCGTGTTGCCCAAGAAGCACTTGATAAATCAAAGAGAGAGGCTGAAGAGTTGGAAGAAAGACGAAAGAAGGCCGAGGAAGAAGCGGCAAGAGTTAATAAAATGAAAGACGAAGCTGAAAAGGAACGTGAGCGACTCGAGGAGGAAGCTGCTGCGGAGCGTATAGAGAAGGCTGAATACGAAGCTCGAGCCGCTGCAGCTGCTGCTGAAAGCGCTAGAATACAAGCAGAAGCTGTAGAAAAGCAAAAGATAGCGGAACGCTTACAACAGGAGCTGTTGGAATCACAGAAAAGAGAAGAGGAACAAAAGCAAGAATTGCTGAGAATAATTTCAACTCCACCTGCTGCCATGGTGCATACTGACGAACAAGAAGATGAGAGCACGCAGCATGCTGCAGACTTTGCAGACACAGAAGTTGATAACAGGGAATTAGAATACACCTCTCAAGCTGATAAGAACGAAAGACTAAAGCTGCAACTTAAGGTACGAACTATTACGTTTGCTTTTAAATTTGTTTTTAGTAAGAAGTTTAGCAACAACAAAAATTATTTTGTAGTTAGTGCTCAAGTTCAACTGTTTGACTACTACTACTGAATTAAGATTGTGATAAAGAAGTCAGTGTCAAATTAGTCTTGAAATGTTATGTTTTGGCTGTTGAGCCCTTGTTCACCCAAGCAATGTTTCGTTTTAGGAGCTTGGTAGTGAACTTAACGAAGCGCGTGACCAATCTAAATTGTCCCGTGAAGATATCCTGCACGAAGGCAACTTGAAAGAGGGACGAGACAAGTATAAAACCCTTCGACAAATTCGACAAGGAAATACTAAACAGCGTGTCGATGAATTCGAGGCTATGTAGAGACTTATTTTGAAATGTTTTAGTAGTTCGCAAAATGCTAAAGAGAAAAGAGTGGCACGCCGTAAAAGCGAAAATCCAAAAACTGCGTAGATGAATGAGAAACCTTGGACAGAAGTGAAATTCTTTTAAAAATGGGTGGGGAAGACGCGTTAACTTTATATGGTATTGCATGCATCCACTCATACACAATGTAAAAAAATATCATTATAGTTTATATATATAAATATTGCTCCCATTCTTACTTTTTGGTTGTGAACACTTGATCAATGCCTGTTAGCCTAAACAATACACCAGTGAACTTACTGTTGAAATACTTGATCAATGCCTATTAGCCTCACCAGTGAACTGTGGAGCTTCTCATTTTTGTTCAGCATCTGCTTGTACCTGTGCGTCTTCGATACGCAAGTGTTTGTAATTCAAATATGATTTATTACAATTATTTTGGAAGATGGAATTATATTTTCATTAGTGACAATTTTCTTGATTTGTTCATCATGTCCACTACGAAAATGAGAGATTAAAGTAACTCGGGGAAGCAAACCCGTGATAGTTTTTACCTTTCACCTTCATCGTAGATTCATGGATGCAATTCTATATTCTAAAAACTGCAGAAACTCGATATACGATTGCTGATTAGTCTAAAATGACCAACGAGGGTGAAATTTGAAATTTACAACTCATTTCTTCAATTCGTCGAATGATGAAAACTGCAGTGACTTAAGTCCCCCAAACAACGTAATAGCAATTTTTTGTATCAGGCATCCTTCTCCACGCTAGTCAGTATAAAAAAAGCGGAAAGAGGCCCTAGGATCGAGGTTGAACCATAAGCCTCTTTCACGACTGAATAATTTGAATCCAGGTTTTTCGGACATAGGCAAGTTACCTTCTTCGTTGGTTTGAACTTGTCTGTTTCTGAAAAACGTGGCCACATACGCTTCATATCAAAAATAGACAAACGACCCCATTCGAGGTTGTTCTCGACGATTTTAATAGGAAGATAAAAAGAAGCGCTGGGGCTGAGCACCCCATTGGTGAAAAGTTCCCACGTCAGATTTTAAGAACCAGCAAGGATATACCGTAAAACCCTTATTTGGGAAATAGAGACTTACGATGAAGAAATACCATTAATTGTTGTTGAATAATGTTGCAAAAATATTAGCTAAAATGTATAAGCCCGGGCTTTTTTGGGTTTTTTTTTTTACGGTTTTTATGTTAACACACTAAATTAAAAGAAATTCGTAAAAAATATTTCAATTAAGAAGCAGCAACAAATGAAAGCTTGAAAAATAAATAAATAAATAAGCGCCGCACTCAAAAATTAGTTTCAAAAAAGTGTCGTGGCGAATAATTACGGTATATCTTTATTCTATTATTATAACTTTACATCTACCTACAACTTCAAAGAAACCTACTAATTAAATGTTTTCAATTAACATTTTTGGTATATATACAACAACTACAACATCAAAAATCATGTATTGAAACACCAATACATCAAATTACTTGAAAAATTGCATTAGCATGAAACACCGTGTAGTAATTTTCAGTTAAATTTTTCATTTTTCACAACTTGATTAATATCTTTATTGCAATATATATCACACACATTTTCCATTTCGAATAAGGCAAGGACCGTTTGTTTGATGACCTTCACCTCATCCGTCGGAAATGCCTTTCAGAGCACCTCCATGCCTCCAGAAAGCTCCCTCTGAAATTCTGAAAACTAGAGACGATATGGTTGTCGTTTCGCGCTTTTATTTTTTCCCTGGAAACGAGGTTGGAGGTTTGCATGAAATTCGTCCAACTTCGGCTAGTTAAAAATGGAACTCAGGCTTCAGTCTCACATGATAGTCATGTATGTATGGCGGTGACGAAAAGGAAAAAATAATTATTTAGCCAAGACACGCAAGCGAATCAATTCTGAGAGAAACGGTTTGCATTACTGTGTGCTGATATCTAAATTGGTGAAGATGATATTGATTTTGCTTTCGTTAGCTGTTTTGACTCAAGGGAGGCATTTCAAACATTTTGACGAGAAAGAACCATGCTACATACCTGAACTTGATCTGGGAATTCCTGAACATATGTAAGTTAATGAGTTTGTAAAAGAAGGTTTCTTTTGAGACAAATTTTGTGTTGTGCTTCACCAAGATTTGACTTACACACAAGTATGTCGGCTTAAGAGCACACGCATTTTTGTTTCGGTCTCACTTGTTGGACGTGTGTGTGTGTGTTTAGGCTAGGGGCCTTCGACAAACGATTTTCGTCCTTTTTAACGGCATTTGACCGCTAAGCCTTGAACCCCTCCCCCCATAGGTCATAACGGCCATAATATTAAAAAAACAATTTGATTTGATGTACTCTACGACTTTCTCCTGCGCATGCATCGTTCTCCTTCCTCTACCGTCATCACGTGGTTTTAAGCAATAGAAAAAAGTATATCGGCCAATCCAACCTCGTTTTCAGTAATATTTCTCCGACGATTTTCCGAGAATCGGTCGTCG
>JAYJMG010159597.1:0-12399 GCA_036873935.1 Stomotoca atra
GAGCTTTATACCAATCTCTGTCAGAACCTTTTTGCCTCTTGCGATATTTATTTCTCAGCCTTCTGGACATAATGGCTCTTTTGTCATAAATGGAGCTTCATTTGCCCGAATGTGTTTCTTTTTTAAAGGCGCATGTTTGTTAAAAATATAAAATACATCTTACTTAAAAACTTTCAAGTCCTTCTTATCGCAGTGCGCTCGTCTTTTTTTTCTTATTTTGACCAAGACTGTAGAGTCACAACAGTCCCACGTATGAGGTGTCAACGAAACACGTGGACTAACGATAAACCATTAAGACATATCGTGAGAGATACAAAGATTCATGATTTCATCCGTGTGGATAAATTTGATTCATGATGAACTAACCTTCAACAGTATTAGGTAATTGTTAAACAACCTTGCTCTGTTACCAGCAGTGTGGGTTCTCTCACTTACATGGAACCATTTTAGTCAATAAAAATGTATTACAAGCTGAAACAATACCATTTTTGGTTTAATGGGAAACTGACTAATTTCCCAGTTTGTCGGAGAAGATGAAAGAAACAATGATTCAATTATTTATTGATACATCTGTTTAAAAATTGACATGTTACTAAACTATTAATTTATTTCTAGAGGATTTATCATCTTACCTTCAGCAAAGACGAAAAACAAAACAAAAAAGTAGACAGAAGTAAGTACCCAGCTGTATTTGCTTATCAAAATTAATTTTCAAGATGCCATAGATTCTGTTCTTCATTAAATGATGCGGCATTGCTTTTGAAAGATACCAATTTGCATTTCTTAATTGCTTTATTACCTTAAGTCTTAATAGATTCGTTTACTAGAATTGATGTGCGAAATATAATAAATTTTTCCTGCAAATATGAATGAGATTCGTACTTAAAAGAAAAATAATAACTTTTTCTGAAAAAAAAAATGAGAATCTCTAATTTCAATATTTGCTTACCACCCACTTGGGCGTTGGCTGACATCAGCTAAAAAAACGGTATAAAACACTTCAAGTGTAGGATTTTTCATCACTTCTTGTCGTCGTCAAGATAGAGACAAGCCAGCAGGGAAAAAAGGTATTGCTTTAAATTCTTTTCTAATGAGTGGGTTAGAATTAAGAATTTAGCCAGGATGTACATTGAGATGGATTCACCTGTTTATATGTGGAAAGAAATTGTTATCCCAGCAAGCACACCATGGAGTTGTAACCATTCACCTGGTGTGGACAGGGCGTTGTAACAACGTCATCTTTTATTGTTATTTGTTGTAATTTGTACCCAAATTATTCTTGCGCATCAATTGTCAGTTCTTCGTAGCTTTTTTTTCGAACGTCGCATTCTGGGGTTTGAAACCCTTAGAACAAACCTAAATCGACATATTTTTGTTTCTTCAGTTTGAAGTGCTCAACTTCCATGCCCAATTGTTTCGTTAGCTTTTGCTGTGTGCAGTTCCTCTCGTTTTAATTTACTGATTGCAATTTTTCACTTTTTTCCTATAATTACCTTTTCAGTGCTTTGTTAATAGACCAGAGACACGCTGAGTTAGGTCTACTCGTCTGCTCAATTTTTGAAAAAATTCGGATTTTCATGTTGATCAGGGCGATGGTTTATGTGATTGACTGCTATAGCTAAGAGTATGAAAATATGCCATGTCTTGAGAGTTGTATGAAATTTGCTGTAAAATCATCGATACAAATAATTACAAGACAAGAGAAAATGAACGGCAAAAGAAGATAGTATAATGACTGACGATGAGAAAACGTCAATGCTCCTAAACTTTCATCTTTCCGTTACCCACACTCATTTTTATTTTGTGAGATGTATCTGCAATTTTTGTATTTTCATTTTCGCAAAACAATGGATTATTTTGTGTCAGTCAAATTATATAAAATTCGAATATAAAATTTCAATAACATTTTTTAGATCATTGAAAATGAACGCAATTTGGTCGGTCGCTTGTGCGATAGTATTATTGTTTGTTGCATCACATCATGCCCAACCTGTGGAACCAACAAAAACTGAAGTTGCTGAGGTATGATTCGGTATATTTTCATTAACTCGTCGTTAGCGAGATCAAGAGCCTCTGGAATCCTAGAAAGTGGAGAAACGTGGTTAAAACAGCATAAAGCGCATTATTTTATTTCAACTTTCTCTTCAGGGCTATATGAAAACATTTGGTTACACTAAAACATTCAACATTAACTCAAAACAGCTGAAAGAAGGCATCAAGAAATTACAGCATTTTGGCAATATACCAGTAACAGGTTTGTTTTTCTCTATTTCTTAGTTAACTAATCTTTAAAAGAATTCCATCAAGTTCCTCAACTATGTCTGTCTTCCAGAAGACAGAATTTATTCTCTCCTCGTTTATAAACCGTAGCAATGAATGTTTCATTTTTGAAATTTGTCGACAGAATACTTAATTAACATAAACTGGAATTTCCTTTCTACTGTATATGCATGTTTCTTTTGAGTGCCCAAGAATATTATAATACGTGATTTGTGAAAGAAATAGATTAAGAAAGACAGTAAAACTGTTTTCATTCTATGTCAAATGTAAATGGTGCTTATTTCTTACAGCGAAAAAATCAATAGTTGCTACAAATACAAAACCATAATAATAAGTGTTTTAAGGAGAAACAAACTTAATTTATGGATATTTTACTTTCAGGTAAATTAGATGCAGCAACTATGGAACTGATTAAGAAGCCAAGATGTGGTGACAAAGATCCCGATGTACATGAACATTTAAGACAAAGACGGTACACTCATCAAGGCTCCACATGGAAGGAAGGAAGGGTAAAGAAGGGTTTTGAATAAAATTTCGGCATTTAAATAAAATACGTGTGAGAAATAGTTTCGGGCCAAGGTCATTTTTGCTCACCAGACATTTCCACCCCCACAAATTTTAGTAGGGTTAAGTAATTAAAACATTTCTTGTCAAAGTATTTTTTTGAAGTTTCAATAGAAATCTTGAATTTTCATCAGCATAATAAAAAGATCCTTACCTATATCTCTGTAACCACTCATTAAACTGAACGATCCTATACATTATTTTGATCAGCTTTTCAAACTCTTTTCAATGGAATCAACCCTTTTTTGTTTTTGAGGAGTTAATTGTTTTTTTCCCTATGGGGTATAATCATCTTTTACGGCACGTAAAGCCTTGCGAACCTAGGGTCTTTTAAAAGTTACAAGCCTAAATTAAACCTACAACCCTAACAAAATATTTTGAAATTGAGACTAGTGCGCAAAGTTGATAGATTGCGTACCACAAGTACTTCGAAATCACATTCCACCTAGAAGAATCCAATGCCTAAACTTTTTTAATTCACTTGTTTTAGTTTACCAATAGACTTAAGACTGTAGCTTTGGAACTTAGGTACCAGTCTCTCTTGTACCTTGAACCACGGCTAGTTAAAGAGTTGGGCAAGGAATATCCAAATATTAACCATTATTGAGCCAGAAAACGAGATTGACTATCCTTGCAATCAAATATTTCCGCGGTTTTTCAGCTGCTCCCGTTTATTGAAGATCGAATCTTAACACAAATCTGTATGGAAAACAGGCTAAGCTCCCCTCTTGTGTCAAAACTTATATGTGGGGTACTGATGTTAAATTTCGAACATTGAAGCCATACAAGAAGTGTTTACTGACAAAAAAGCATTCAACTTAATGTGCTACAGAAAACTTATGAGTGTCTTTAAAAAATGATGAGTAGAAAAAGTTGCATTTGAAATAGTTGTTGTTTATTTGACTTCCATAAAATTGAAATTTCTTTTTTATTTGAAGAGAAATCTCACCTGGAGACTTGTAGGCCGTGGACGAACTCTAACCCGGGCACAAATACGACCAGTGTTTAAGAGAGCGCTAAAATTCTGGAGTGATGAGACAAATCTTGAATTCACAGAAACGTCAGGTGACAATCCAGATATATGGGTTAAATTTGTGTCATATGTACACGGCGATCCATATCCTTTTGATGGCCAAGGTGGTACTCTAGCTCACGCCTACTATCCCCACAACAACGAAGGCCTAAGTGGTGACGTGCATTTTGATGATGACGAAGACTACACTATTGATTCTCCTCATGGCAGAAACTTTCTATGGGTAGCGACTCATGAACTTGGTAAGCGATTTTTGATTTATTAATCATTGAGTTTGAATGTAATTGACACAGCAACATTACGGTATCACACACAAAATAACATTGTCGCTACTTGTAATTTTCCGTTAGGACATTCCATTGGTCTTGAGCATTCAAATAACCGAGACGCAGTAATGTACCCATGGTATACAAAGTATGGTCCAGGATTTAAATTACGTTATGATGATATAGCAGGAATCCAAACGATTTACGGTAAATTTTTTCAATTTTGGTTATTTCACTCCATAACTTAGTTGACTGGGCACGTTAGAAATGCTTGTCTTTTATTAATTTTTATATAATTTTCTTTTTAGGTTCTAAAGTACCAAGACCTGCACCGCCTCCCAGACCTGTGTGTCCGAGTTCCATTTCCGCAGTTTTTTTCCATTCTGAAGCTAAAATGGAGGTTGTTTTGACAAAAAATAATGAGTTGTATTTTGTCCAAGAAAAGGTTGGAATAGTCGATGGACCATTACCACTTGAAAATTTTTTTGAGAAATCAAGAGTTTCTGGCACCATTACTGCTGCATTTACCACCAAACAAATTTATCGTAAAAATAAAGTCTATACAGTTGTTTTTGCAGGAGAAAAGTAAGTCGTTCAGTTATTTTATTGCATTTTGTATCTTTATTTTGTATAATTATCATACTTTAAGATCAAGTGATTTATAAACGAAGGTCGTGAGAACTTATGTTTTTAAGCAAACACAGCGGGTAAAATCGCTAAAATGTCACGATGAAGGAGTGTATTTCTATGGAAACGAAACGCATAACGCGTCTCGTTTCAACAGAAATACAGTCCACCACAGTGACTTTTTAAAAAATTTGCCCACTGGGAATATGGATTTGTTTGATGACAGATATCAGGTTGCGCCCGTCGATGAGCCATAATTTAAACTTTCATATGAAAATTCATATGAAAAGTGCAAAAAAAGAAAAATTTATTCTAAAAAGTGTAGTAACAGTGTTTAGACGAGCGAATTAGACCGGACCGGATCTTGTGACATGATAAGCCATGTAATATTCTTGATTAATATCAAATTTATTTTACAATGTTGGAAGAGAAGTACGAGAATGGACATTCTTAATTTACAGGTCGAAGCATCTGTTTTGTCTTCACTACACTTTAGTAGCGAAGCAAGAAAGTGTTTTTTGTGTTTCTTTTATCCAACAACAAACGCCGATTGTCCTGGATACCTAGTCTTGTTTTAGCCTGAGTACTTAAAATGGCACATTAACAGCGGAGAGGCGGAGAAAGTTGTAATGTATAAGTATTTAGTTGCAATAACTTAACTTAACTTTTGACGTGTTTCAATACACCAAATACCAATACATCAAAAAATTACTTGAAAAATTGCACTAGCATGAGACACCATGTAGTAATTTTCAGTCAAATTTTTTATTTTTCACAACTTGATCATATTGCTCGTTTTTCTTGAGCACTTTTTGTGTAAAAAAACATTTTTTAAAACAACATTATATGCAGCAATATTATATATGTTTCGGGAACGCTGATTTTGAATCTGGCGTCATTTTCTAAATTTCACTAGTAAACAGATGGTACTGCAGTCTTCATTCGTCGATCAACTCAATTGGTTATGGTTTCAACAGGCTATCAAAATTATTATTTTTTCTAAAAAAGTAGAAAGAATGAAAAATCTACTAGTGGTTGTAAATCAGATAGCATCAAAGCGAAAATTCTTCCGCCTGCTAGGGAGATTAATTTAATTATTTATTCAATACTGTTAAAGTAACTCGTTAAGTTCGAAAGATTTGGAAATACAAAAACTATGCCTGTTTTTACACTACAGTTACTATGTTTACGATGGTTACAAATACTACAGTGGTCCGCATAGCATTCATGATGGCAGTGGTCCATTGAATCTGAGATTCTCAGCTTCAGTAAAAAAGATCGATGCTGCAATGACATGGCAGAGAAACGAACGTACATACTTCTTCTCTGGTCAAAACTTCTGGCGTTACAATAACAAATACAACCGATTTGATGGTGGTTACCCCAAAGTAATCAATAAAGCATGGAATGATCTCCCGTCACCTGTTGATGCTGCTTACAGTTCGGATGAGGACAAAAAGACGTATTTCATCGCTGGTAGCCAATACTACCTGTTTGATGATGGGTAGGTGTTGCTTTGTTAGTTAATGAAAGTGTAAATAATGAACAGCTGACGTCAACCACTACTCGTGTTGCAGCTCACTGCACTCAAAAATTAATTTATGTTTGCATGTTGAAAACAAAAATGAAAATATATAAGATGCTTTTGGTACATCTAGTACATCATCTGCTTGTCTACAGCATTTAGTTTGATTTGATTTGTGTTTGTTTTTCAATTTTTAGGAAGGTGAAAGTCGCCCCCAATTATCCTAAACAACAAAGAAAATGGTTAGACTGTCTCTAACGGTTTTAACCAGTGGAGTTGATTTTGTTGTAAATCATTGTATCTTAAAATAAACTAGACATGATCTATTTTCTGTTGTTCTTTTTGTTGTTATCTTGTAATGTGACGAGAAACAGGGTACTTGACAATGCTAAATATGAAAATAACACAAAAGTCCAGTGTTATATACCCTTACTGCAAAAGGGCTTTTTGAGAAGCCCTAATATTGAGTCTTGCTTTTGCCAGTGAGCGTTCGGCGAAGTACACTACAGTACACTCTCGATATCTCGAACTCTGAGGGGACCGGGAAAAAGTTCTAGATAGAGAGAGTTCGAGATACCGAGAGGCTTTGTGGTCCAAATGAGTGCGTAGGGACCGAAGGAATTGTTCAAGATAGAGCCAAGTTCGAGATATTGAGTATTCGAGATATCGAGAGTGTACTGTAATTCGTAGATTTAAAAGGACGAATAATAATAAAGACCAGTTAAGTCCCGGAAGGAGAGAGGGTTGGACCTACTTTTCCCGCGGTCAAAACTCCTCCCCTACATCATGGAGGTAGATTTTCGTCTACCTCCATGCCTAAATGTAAGTATGACATAAAATTTAGCACGACTACAGTATTTAATAACTACTTTTTGAAAATGTAGAAATCAACCCTTGTTTCAGTGAAATTTGCCGACGCCAACATTTTCATACGAAAATTCGCAATTTAGAAGCATACCTATGAAGCGCTCTAACTTTTGACACTTACATGAAAAAAAATTGTGCAGAGGTCCCTGAGTATCCCTTTTTTAGTAAGAAAAAAATGATCATGAGGCAATACGAAATATTTTAAGCACCAAACAATAAGTTATCAAATGCTTAAAAATGTAACTTATCAGGCTTTCAAAATCGGGTTTTTGAGTATAACTGACAAGAAAAAGACATTGGAAAGATGAAAAACAATTTAGATCTAATCAAAGCTTGCTTCTGTGTTTTTGGAAATTCTGCTTGTACATTTGAGTTAACTACACAAAAAAGCAAAATAAAGTCTATTCAATTTGTTACTATATATTTATCGACGAACTTAGAAAAATATCAATTTCCGAATTGGTGAAATTTGGTTTAATGTAGGCAAGTGTGGCTCGTCCTAAAGTCACGCGGCTTCTTGTTCAAAATTTAAATTTATTTTAGTTGAAAAATGAACCATTAATTTTTATAATTGGCAAAACCTTTAAATTTCAAAACAGTTCCAAAAAGGACAATCACGAAAATTTATCTCGCAAAATTTTATCGATTCGTCAATTTGCGAAAGTTCATCTTGCAAATTTCGCAAATTTTTGGATTCATGAATATTGCTCCAACCTAAAGCAGCTTTGCCACTTGGCTCTTAGATAAAAACATTTCTGTCTCACTGATATCTGATATCAACGAGTATTGGTGAACTATGGTAGTTTTTTGTAGCAATATTCAGAAACTTTTTTCTTATTCAGTTTCAGTCAGTTACATTCAGATTCAGGAATTAAGTGTTTCAGTTTTAAAATATCTTCATTCAGCTTCAGGAAATTTATATTAAGTAACGGGAAATTCACATTCAGGTCGAAATATGAAGATGTCCACATGTAAAGACACGGACGCATATGGTCCTTATATTGTGCTTGCATTGTACAGGTACAGAAAACAGCCTTCGTGCCTTTTTGCATCTTTTACCCTAGAGTTAGAGCCTATTTCTAGCATTCTTGTCAAGTTTTGATTTTCAGCTAAAACAAGAAACATCATATAATGGCAACTGGAACAAAGAAATCATCGACACACGAGAACATCATTCCAAAAGATTTCTTGTGTCAACTCTACACTACGAGAAAACAGAATACATTAAGAAAAACAAAAAACTATCAGTCTGTCACAACCTAACTTCTCCATCAGAACAAAATCTCCAGCAACAGCATCTCACGACGCCACTTGACTGACGACTGATTGAAAGCCTTCCGGTTTACGGTGGTCATCGCTGCATAGATTTGGGCTAAACAAGACCGAAGATTAAAGTTTCTTGAATGAAAAAAAGTTTCCTGAATGAAAAAAAGAGTTCGTTTTACTGCATGATTTTTTTTATTGAACAATGAGAATCAAACACTGAATGAATTTTTCCTGAATCTGAATGAATTTTTCCTGAAACTGAATAAGAAAAAAGTTTCTGAATATTGCTACACAAAAACAACCATATAGTGAACAGAGTCATGTTTGAATGGAGACAGGTTACAGGTGGAGGATTTTTTATGTCACCAATTTTCTTTCTGATATACATCAAGGCTTTTATTAAAGAAATTGGTTATGCTTGTGTAATCTTATTTGCAGATGATACTAAATCACAACCTCGATCCCAGGGACGATATGAGGACGACGAAAAACAGTCAAACGGCCCCGGGATCGAGGTTGACTAAATCATCTAAGGAAATTTTCTCGGAAGATGATCATAAGAAGTTAATAATATGACTCACTGGTCAAATAAGTCGCAAATAATTTTCCAAATATTTGTGAGACAATCACCATCTGGCCAAAACGGAAGCCGCAGCCTTGGGCAATATTTTTTTAATAATATGCCTTTTAACATATCAATCTTTGAGGAAGTGGGATTGCAAATTGATTTTCGTAGTGTTATTCACATACCTTGTTTGATCACAATTATATATTATGTAGAAATATAATAATGCGACATAACAAAAATCAAAAATGCATGGAGACCAGCAAAAAAAATTGGTGCCGGCCGGGTTTCCCTGTCCCTGTTTCCTCTCCCTGAAGGGTCTTTGAAAACTTAAACTCCCAAGAACTGAGATGATTGAAGTGTTTATTGAGCTTAGGCATGTATAAACATTGATCGTTCTTATCGTCTTCTTAATCCGATCTGGTTCATATTTCACACTCTGAAGTCAATTAGATCGAGCTTGAATACCACATAACCTAGATCTGTCAGGCACACCATTGTAGACTTTTCAAAATATCTTTCTTTAATGACAAATATAATTAGTGGTCTTTTGTGTTTAAAAATAATCTCTGAGGAAGCTATTTGTTTATCGCGAAAGAATAATAATATTGTTTCTTTTATTCCCTTTGTGTGTTTTAACTGCTTCTTACTTCAATGACAAACTGAGTTTGAGATTGATTCTTACAGCTAAAAACATCCTTAAAAGTTTTTTCGCTTCAAAAATCGTACAGATTCACTTGCTCTGGGTAACTGTACCTTTTAGTAACAGTGAGTAAGGAAGCAGTTATTGAAAGATACTTTAATGATGGTCTTTCCTTCATAGAGATCATCTTATTTTTACGGAAAATTAGCTTGAGAACTTTGTTTAGAATGTCTTTTTTATTACGTTCTAGAACATTTGAATATTTAAAACGGATAACGTTTCACCACATGGGTTTTCAAACTAATGGAGGGACGGCGATTCTTTTTATAAACGAGGTGAAAACAAACAGCGTTGAGCAGGTGAATGAGACATTTGGGGGAAACACAGGAAGAATAACACAGTCATCGGGGATATTAAAGTTTGGGTTTGAAAAGGAGTTCCTAGTTGGTTAGCAATAACGGGCAAGTAACCCTAATTTTCCTGAGGTTAACCAGAGGCATGTTTCTAGGGGTGCTAAAAATAGAACCATACGACCTAATGGAATTCCCAAAAATGTAAAAAAATCCAAAATTTTGTTTTTTTCCTCGAGTCAGTATTTTTTTGCCCCAATCAACTTATTAAATATTAAAGCATTTAATCTTGTAGCATGTCATTTAGAGTCTCCGTTTTCGTGGCTAAGATTCCTTTGTAGTTTTGATTTTGCAACATTTTACTATCGTAAAAATGTGGGGTTTTGACGTCACTGCTGCAAATGAAAATATCAATCACTGGAAACTTACAGTAAAATCACCATGTTTTGTGCCTACTTTTATCAGCACAATCCTTCTTACTTACCCTTTGGAAGGGGCGTTAAAAAAATTTACCAGAAGTGAGAGAGTTGTTCTCTCTGATAACTAAATAAAAACGAATTTTTCATTAAGTTTTAGTTATTAGGCAAAAAACCTTAAAAATTCAAAAAAGCCAGCAAGTTGATCAAAGAAAGTTACTTGCATTTCCACTGGTTATAGCGCATAAATCATTCGTTGGGGGGTAAAATCTTACCCCACAAAGGAAAAAAATTAAATAACTTCCTAACGGCGATGACCGAAGGCCTGAGTGATCTTTTTGCAAACAAAATTTAGTTTTACATGCCTCCACCAAATTTGGTTGCATTTCTATGACTGGATGGAATGATATAGCTGTTTTGTTAGGCCTGGTTTACTTTTCAGATAAAAATTGAATTCTGATGTCAGCATAATCGTTAACTTTTTGACCGACAATTTATTATGAATTCAAAAGTACCGCAATTTATTGCTTTCCCAAGCGTGAGTAATTATGAGTAGACTGTTACCTTTGCATTTTATCGAGTTAGGCAAAATTTTAACAATATTTTAATTATTTTTGTAGTTTGTCATTTGTGCTTCAACTCAATGACCCCATTTGTGGAAACTACACTACAATCATAGTCATAATATTTAGGAATCCGGGGGATTTTAGCCTTGTTTTAGATGAGACGGTTTTCATAAAAGTCCTGTAAGTCAGAAATGGCAAGAGATTTTCGTTTCATATGGACTGGAGTTCAGATTCAGTCTAAAATAAACAAAACCAAGCGAAAAAATGCGAAATATTTTGGTTGCAAAAGTGCCCAATCTCTTGTTCAGGCTCAATAATGGTCGATTTTTTGATGTCCTGGGTCCAACTCCTTAACTGACCGTGGTTCAAGGTACAAGAGAGTTTGGTACCCAAGTTCCAAAGCTCCGTCCATTGGTCAACTGAAAAAGTTTTAACATTAGATTTTTTCTAATAAAAGAAGATTTCCAAATACTTGTGGTTTTCAATTTTTCGATTCTGCGCATTAATCCCAATATATTATGACTTTGGTTGTAGTGTGGCTGCATTCATATTAAGTTTCAAGATCATAGCTCGTTCTGTTCAAATTTTATGTGTTTAACGTACACAAGAAAGCTCATGTGAAATAGCTACGGTTTTAAATAAACTTCTTTTGATATGCAGGCATGTGTCTGAGCATTGAAAGGTGATCCACAATAAAGGTAAAATAACTTCAAGTTTAACATTATCATGACGTCACCACAGTTCCTTTATACAAGGAAAATTACATCACTTGAAAAAGAAATATCTCTTTAACACAGACAAAAACGAGGATTACCTTAGCATAAATTTTTCAAGTAAAAGTTGCAAGTATGGTGACTTGGAGCTCGTCAAAGTAAGCACTAACAAAAATCGGTGGTAGAATTTTTTCTCTGTGTGCATATCTTCACTTAAAATTGATTTCTGGCCGACCCATAGCAAATTTAATTAGCTTTCTAAAAATATATTTCATATGGGAAGAACGCAAAATATTGCAAAAGTTTCATCATAATCATCAGTTTATCATGTTTTACACCCAAGTTACTAAACGTTTGGGCGATCTTACGAGAAATACTTCTTTCAACCATCAGGCAATGTGTCTGTTTAAGTTGTCACTACAGTTGTCACACCGTAGCTATTTCACATGAGCTTTTTTATGTACGTTAAACACATAAAATTTGAACAGAACGCGCTATGATCTTGAAATTTGTTATGAATGCAGCCACACTACATATAGTATCATCGTAGGATTGTAATGGTAAATTCAAACCAATCATGTTTACGTTATTAATTACGGCAATTACATAATTAAAATTCCACAGATCCTTTACCCTTTCAATATTAAGGTAGCACTGACCGTTAGAAAAATCATTTTTTCAGAAATTGATTTAACGGCTGCCAAAATGATTAATAAAC
>JAYJMG010159708.1:0-12399 GCA_036873935.1 Stomotoca atra
TAAAGAATATCTTGAAAACGTTTTGCCAAAAGAAAAAATCAAATGGCCTAAAATGGACGACGAAGCCAGCTGTTCAAATTTTGATGTAGCTGTGATAAGCAGGTTGCACCTATGTTCTAGCTTGTCTGAGAGACTTACTCTCTTAGAAAACACTATTTTTTCACAAGCACAAGTTCTATTTGGTGAAATAACCCATACCTTTCATCCTAAAAATAAATCCAGATCTGTCATCTTGTCTCTGGATTTAATCAAAACAAAAAACAGCCTAATGTCACAAATTAAACACGTTTCAGTGTGGTCTGAAAAGGCTGGCTTGCAACAACTTTTAGACGAAACAAGACAGAAACTTCGCCTTCTTCGACGATCTGAAAAGAATCGTCAAAAACGTTGGCAGAAAAAACAGGCAAATGCAATATTTAAGAAGAATCCTTACAAAGCTGCTAAAAAACTTCTTGACCCCCCTTCATATTGTACTTTAACTGTTTCTGCTGATATTCTCAATTCTTCCAAGGCATCGTCTGCAAGTGACCCATTATATGATATTCCTCTTCCAGATCTTTCAGGTTTACCTTGCAACCCCAAGCTGAAAAAATCCTTTCCTCGTTCAGATTTAAACTTTAATTTATTTAAAAAGATTTTAAAATCTCGGCGAAATGCATCTGCCCCAGGATGTAATGGTCTCCCTTACAAAGTGTACAAAAAATGTGAACAAATAAGCACATTTCTTTTTCGTATTTTTAAATCATGTCTTCGAAATTCTATCATTCCCATACAGTGGAGACTTGCTATGGAAATATATATTCCGAAATCTTCTTCTCCTGTCTCCAATAACATTAAAGACTTTCGCCCCATTTCATTGCTTAATGTTGAAGGTAAACTATTCTTTTCTCTGATCTCTAAACGATTAGAAAACCATATCATCGGAAACAAGTTGATTAGTTCTTCTATCCAAAAAGGTTGTATGGAAAAGGTTCCAGGTGTCTAGGAACATATTTCGATGGTCTGGTCATCTTTATCTGAGGCAAGAGAAAGAAAAGAAAACCTCTCTGTTATATGGCTCGATGTAGCAAATGCCTATGGTTCTATCCCACACAAATTAATTTTCTTCGCACTCCGCAGGTACGGAGTGCCAGAAAAGTGGATAACCATAGTTAGTAAATACTATGCAGGCCTATGGAGTAAGTCATTTTTACCAACAGCTCCTAGTGACTGGCATTGTCACATGAAAGTTATATTTACTGGTTGCACAATATCTATTATTCTCTTTCTTGCCGGTATGAATGTGATTCTTGAGTACACACTTTTATCTGCTGCTAACAATTTCATATCTTCATCCAAAATATCTCTCCCTTTGGTCCGTGCATTTATGGACGACTTAAGCTTAATGTCTTCATCAATAAAAGGAACACAAGATCTGCTGGACAGATGTTCCCATGCTCTAGATTGGGCTGGTATGTCATACAGAGCTGAAAAGTCAAGGAGTATTGTCATTGTAAAGGGGCGTTCTTTAAATGCTACTCCTTTCAATATGTTGCATGACAAAACACAATCCGTTATTCCATCAATACATTCCATGCCAATAAAGTTTCTGGGGAGAGTGATAGATGGATCACTAACCGATCGGAAATCAATAGATGAACTTCAGCAGAAATTAGCTAATGGACTATTACTAATTGATAAATCTTTTTTTAACGGCAAACAGAAATTGTGGATAATGCAAAATCTTTTAATCCCAAGAATCCAATGGCCTCTTATGATCTATGAGGTTCCTATATCTGTTGCTATCAAGTTGGAAAAGTCTGTTTCATCTTTTATCCGCAAATGGTTAAAGCTTAATAAAAATATTTCTAGCATTGCCTTGTATTCATCTTCCTCTCCTTGTCCGTTACCTATAAAAAGTCTTTCCAACATAATGAAATCAGCTAAAATCAGTGCATTTCTTCTTCTTCGTGATTCTAAGGATCCCTTTGTTTCTTCTGCTGTTCCAAAATTGAAATCTGGCTCCTGGAAAGTAGAAAACAAAGTTCTTCAAGCTGAACAAAATATGAGTTTTAAAAAAATTCAAGGAGCAACGACTAGAAATAAATCTGGTCTAGGTATTATTAAATCCCCAATGATTCCAAAAAAACGATCTTATGATTATCGTAAGATGGTTTCTTTATCATCTAAGGAATTGGATGAAGAGACGTTCGTTTCGAATGCTGTTCAATTACAGATACAAGGTCAATGGTCTAGATGGACAAATTATGTTCAAAATAATTTTTCTTGGCACTCATTACTCTCAACCCCAGCTAGTCTTATATCCTTCGCATTAGGTGCAACATTCGATACATTACCTTCTCCAAGTAACCTGGTTCGCTGGCGAATCACAACAGAAGCATCGTGTTATCTTTGTTCTAAATCTATTTGCACATCAGCCCATATCTTGAACGGATGTAATGTCTCTTTAGAACAACATCGATATACTTTCAGGCACGATTCTGTTCTGAGGAACTTGGCATCAACTTTGAAAACTTTTATATCTACTATAAAAAACATCACCTTAGTAAAAAATAAATCATTGCACCACATTAAATTTGTTAAGGAAGGTTCTACTATACCTATTTCTAAAAAACGCATTTCTGGCATATTGCACACTGCTACAGACTGGCGTATAATTGCTGATCTAGGCGACCAGTTCTATTTGTTTCCAGTTGAAGTAACCTCAACAACTTTGCGCCCTGACATTGTTATTTCTTCTGAGCTTACTAAACACGCCATTTTAATTGAACTGACTTGCCCAAACGAAGAAAACATGACAAGTTCAAACTTGAAGAAACTTCAGCGATATGCAGATTTGAAGGAGGAAATATCAAATAAAGGTTGGACAGTAGATTTGTTTGCTATAGAAGTTGGAGCAAGGGGTTACTGCTCAACAAATGTTTCTTCCCTTCTTAAGAGGTTGGGTTTCAGCAACAAATCTGCAAACAAAACCTCTAAAAATTTAGGCTATATTTCAACAAAGGCATCATTTTGCATATGGTTAGCGCGGAACACTAGGGTTTGGGATTCTACTATTGATCCAATTCTTTTATCAACTTCAGTAAAATCTACAACTAAGACAGCCGATCATCAAGTAAAATCATCAATAGATAAAACCCCTTCTGTAACTGATCGACACGCTACACCTACCAAAATATCTACATGTACAACTGTTTCTGGGTTTGTAAACGTTGGTAACACTTGTTATGCAAATGCTATGCTACAAGCCCTTGCCAGTTTAAATTCTTTGTGGGTGTACATCTCTAGCTCTTTGGCAGAAAAAAGTCCCATTTTAAAGTCACTTATAACTATATTTAATTTAAAAGATCGAACTTCCAGAACTTTAGACCCATCTGGTTTTCTATGGGCTATTAAAAATAAATTAGCTTCTCAACAAAACCCATCTTTCGATTTTAATAGCCAACATGACGTCCCAGAAGTTCTTCAATTAACGCTTAATGAAATTCAAAACCATCCTTCTGTACAACCATATACATTTTTATCATCCATGTTAAATTATACAAGATGTATTTATTGTGGTGTTAAATGTATATTAGAGGACGACAGTTTTCTAATTTTACCTCTACCAATCACATTTTCAATCCAAGAATCGATAAAGAAGCTAATTAATCCTGAGATCTCGTTAGACTGTGACAAATTGTTATGCAGGTCATGCAATTCCAAAAATGGTTGTGTGAAATATTCATTCTTTAAACACCTACCAATGTATATTATTTTCCAGCTGAATCGTTACAAATTTGTAGATAATAAACCTGTAAGATCTCTCAAACATGTTTGTTGTCAAGATAATATAAATATCTCTTCAAAGGTGGACGACTCCATTTCCTTTAACCATAGTTATTCTTTGACTGCAACTGTCAATCATTCCGGATCTTTGGAATCTGGACATTACACGTCAAATGTTCTCAAAGATGGTAAATGGTTCCACTGTAATGACAGAGAGACCACTCAAATTGATCTCCAAAGCATAAATATGACAAATACTTATGTTTTGTTTTACAAGAAAGTGCAAATCTAATTTATTTTTTTTATGCAGGGAGACTAGGGCATTTTGGCCCAACATTTTGTCTTTGGGTGTAACGACCCCACATATCCCAGTTCCTAGCACTTTGTATGGTATAAGCAGATTTATATCAGCTTATATCATAAATTGTGTATTTTTCTAGCAAGGGGGCCATCTGCGTCTTCGGGTGTAACGACCCCGCTTATAACCCCAGTTAATTGTATATAAATTGTAAGAGCTGGTCTCAAAACATAGGTAAGTCTATTAAAATTTTATATTACATTTATTTATTTATATTTTTTATAGAATAGGTTATATTTTGATAGGTTATATTTTGTATATGTTTATATTATTTATTTTTCTAGGAATTTTAATTTTTATTTTGAATATTTTTGTTTTAATGTTGTGTTGTTTAAACATCACACTGCAATCTAGGTTCCTACTGATGACTGCTTCGGCAGACCTTCTTTAGGTGGTCCCGCTTAGATTGTAGTGTTATAGCGAGTCTAGGAGTAGGGACCGAAACTACGCTATAACATTCGTGTGATGTTCGTAATGTTTTGTTAATTGTTGTGTATTTGTTGTTTCTGTGTTTTTGTTGTCTATATTATAGTTTATATCATTTTTTTTTTTTTATATATATTTTTTTATATATATATTTAATCTTACCACTATTTAGTCCAAAATCCTGTAAAGGAGAGAGTGATTAAATTTAATAATTCACTCTTTAAAGATTATATCTTTAGTTTTATAAATCTTTGAAATTGCCCTGATAGGCAAGCAACCTGCATTGCAGATGATTGATAAAATCATCACTTTGTTCAACTTGAAATAACTGAAACCCAATCCAATATATGGTACGTGCTGATGGATGAATGGCTACGGGTAGTTAGTCGCTAGCGGATCTTTGCAGATGAGGCTCCTCTGTGAAAAATTTATGCCTTACCTTGAGCGCCAGGCTACTCAAGGTTGACTTTTTTCCTGTGCATTATTTTCACTATAGTATATGTTTCTTTCCCCCAAAAAACCTCAAAACCCCTTAAATTGTTGTGGGTCAAACAACAATATCAGTTCAAATAATTTACCATCAAATCTTTTATCTAAGTTCAAATTAAAAGAATGCAAAGTCGTCATAGAGAATTTATCTACACAGAGTGTTGCTGAAAAGCTTAAGTCGCTGAAGGTTTGTCAGGATAAAACCCACAGTACACCTTCTCGCCACACTGCTGAGTTAGACTCTCTCTCAAGCTTTGTACTCAAACCATCAATAATTTGGCCTAAAATGGATAGTGAATCCAGTTGGGAGCAATTGGATTCCTCAGTAATGCCTAAACTTTACCTATGTGGGAGCTTATCAGATCGTGTATCTCTCCTTACAGAAACAATTTATCGCGAAGCTGCATTACTTTTCGGGTGCAAAGAACCTTTTAGTCTAAACTCCCAAATAAGTTTCAGTCATAACACCATGCTCAGTATTCATCTTGCCAAACGAAAAAACGATCTTGTCACTCAAATTAATTCCTGTTTTGTGCAGGAACAGATCACTGGCTTAAAATCTTTGTTGAGTGATGTCAAAGCCAAACTTAAGTTCTTACGTAAGTCTGAATCTAACAGAAAAAAGAGATGGAAAAGGAAGCGTGCATCTGCACTATTTAGGAAAAATCCTTATAATGCAGCAAAAGATCTACTAGACCCTAAATGCACAACATCCATGAAAGTTTCTCAATCTGTTCTAGATCTCCACAAAAGCCAGAATTTAACAGATGAGTTTTATGATTACCCTTTAGAGGCCTTACAAGATCTACCACCCCCTCCTAAGTTAAAGAAAAGTTTTTCTAAAGCTTCATTTGAGTCCAAGGAGTTCATGAAACTGCTTCATACACGCCGTAATAACTCATCACCAGGCGTGAATGGTATCCCTTACAAAGTTTATAAAAAATGTGAGCAAATTCGATCATTTCTGTTCGCAATATTTAAATCTTGTCTGCGTAACAATGTTGTCCCTTTGCAATGGCGTCTTGCTAAAGAAGTATATATTCCAAAATCAAATAAACCAACTCCTGATTGTGTCAAAGATTTTCGACCTATCGCTCTGTTAAATGTGGAAGGCAAACTTTTCTTCTCCCTCGTTTCAAAACGTATAGAAAACCATCTTATCAGAAATAACAAATTAATTGACACTTCTATACAAAAGGGTTGTATGGAGCTTGTCCCGGGTTGTTGGGAGCATACATCAATGGTATGGTCTGCCCTTAAGGATGCCCGCCTTCGAAAATCCAATCTTTCAGTCATTTGGTTAGACATTGCTAATGCATATGGTTCTATTCCACACAAACTGATTTTTTTTGCCTTGAAAAGATATGGCGTGCCAGAAAAGTGGATTAAACTAATACAAAATTATTACGTTTCTCTATGGAGTAAGTCCATTTCATCAGACTCGCCAAGTGATTGGCATCGTCACATGCGTGGTATCTTCACAGGATGCACAGTATCTATAATTCTTTTTCTAGCCGGAATAAACATCATCATCGAGTATACTTTGCTTTCAACTTCGCCAAAATATCTGCTGTCTGCGAAAATTCCATTACCTCCGGTTCGAGCTTTCATGGACGACTTGAGTCTTATGTCATCTTCTGTTCCAGGCTGCCAGGATCTTTTGAGTCGATGTTCGTATGCTCTCAAATGGGCAAATATGGAATATCGAACACCAAAATCACGCAGTGTTGTGATCATTAAAGGCAGGACAGTAAATGTGACTCCATTTGTCTCTTCCAAACCAACAAACCCAACTGATTTTAGCTGTTACATCCCATCCATACAGTCTATACCTGTGAAATTCTTAGGTCGCATCATAGATGGAACTCTTTCTGACAGGCGTAATGTCGACGAACTACAACAAAAACTTTCTGACGGCCTTTTAATCATCGACAAATCTTTCTTTAATGGTAAACAGAAACTCTGGATTTTGCAACACTTGCTCATACCAAGAATTCAATGGCCCCTGATGATATATGAGGTTTCTTTTACCATAGCATCAAAACTTGAGCAACATATTTCAACATACATCAGAAAATGGTTACACCTTAGTCGCATGATCTCTAATCTTTCTTTGTATTCATCAGAAAGTCCCTGTCCATTACCTATCAAGAGCCTTGTGTCAATTTTTAAATCTTCTAAAATAAGTGGCCATCTTCTTATTCGTGACTCTAAAGACCCTTTGGTAAAACATCCAATAAACCATCCGTCTTCAAAGGGTTGGAACATTAAGGATGCTGTTGACAATGCTGAGCATCACATTTCATTCCAAAAATTGATTGGGATAAATCGTCATGGTAGGTCTGGTTTAGGATATTTCCCTTCTCCACAAATCCCTTTGAAACGATCCCATGCCTACCGCCATTTGGTATCGTCTTCTGCGCGTGAGATAGACGAAGAAGTAAACTTGTCTAAAGCTGTACAGCTGCAAGTTCAAGGTCAATGGACAAGATGGTCTAACTATACACAGAACAACTTTTCATGGTCAACCCTTCTTGCCACACCAGCAAATTTAATATCTTTTTGTATTGGCGCAACTTATGACACACTTCCCTCTCCCAGTAATCTTCAAAGATGGAAGATAATAACAGAGCCAGCTTGTTTTCTGTGCCCCAAGAAATACTGTACAACAGCCCACATACTTGGGGCCTGTCCAGTTGCTCTTAAGCAGGGAAGATTTACTTTCCGACATGACTCAGTTCTTCTAGAGATAGTCAAATCATTAAGGAATTTCATCTCCAAACCTTTCTCATTACCAACCAAAAAAAGAGAAAAATTTATCCACTTTGTTAAACCTGGAGAGTACTCAAAACCTAAGAAAAATAAGCCATGTGGAATTCTCCATTCTGCAAATGACTGGGTTCTAGTGGCAGACCTTAACAATGACTTTGTTTTCCCACCAAACATTTCTTCGACATCAGAAAGACCTGACATAGTTATATTTTCTAAATTCAAAAAACATGTCATTCTTATAGAATTAACTTGTCCTTGTGAAGAAAATATAGAGTTCTGGCATACAGATAAGTCCACCAAGTATCTTCCCCTCAAAGAGGAAATTATTTCTAAGGGCTGGTCTGTGGACATTTTTGCTATTGAAGTAGGTGCACGGGGATTTTCATCTAAAAGTGTTGCTTATACCCTTAAAAGGTTAGGCTACAGCCCTAAAGCTGCAAATAAGTCTTCAAAGGATTTTGCTTCCATATCAATGAAGTGCTCATTCTGTATTTGGGTAGCAAGAAATAACAAACATTGGGATGAGTCTGTTGAATGTTCAACTCCCCAAAAAGAAGCTAATAAACCCAATTCAGCCCCAATAAACATCACTCCTACTCAAGAAAGCAATAACAAAAATAAACCAAATAAGACACCACCAACACTAGATAAACCTACAGGATTCAAAAATGTGGGTAACACTTGCTATGCAAATTCTATTCTCCAGGCATTGTTTGCTTTACCTTTAAAGTGGGATATTCCATCGGATGCAAACTTACATTCTCCAATACTAAGGTCTTTCACCACCATTCGTTCCCTTGTGCAAAAGACCAATTCACCCCTAGATGTTTCAGGTTTTCTATGGTCCATCAAGCGTAGTTTTTTGTCTAAAGACATAGCTTTTGATTTTAACCGCCAGCATGACGTTCCTGAGGTCCTGCAAATGTTTTTAAATGATCTACTTTACTTTGCACCCACCTTTTTTAACAGCTTTACTACCACTATTTCAACCCAAATTGTATGTTCAGTATGCAATAACTCTAGTACCAAGGAAGAAAATCACACCATAATTCCCTTAAGTGTTGAAAATTCAATCAGCCAATCACTTAAGAAACTGCTAATGCCAGAAGCACTTTCTGGCTCTAACCAATGGTTTTGTTCACGTTGCCAATTAAAACAAGATGCCAACCGGATCACCTTCTTTTCCCTTTTGCCAGAAATCATAGTCATTCAGCTCAATCGAATGCAACTGGTACACAACACCACACAGATAAGGTCTCCAACTGAGGTTGCCTGTTTTCCAGAACTTTTAAAAGTCCCTTTACATTCTGAGGACATCACTATATACCAAAAGTATGCACTCGTTGCCACAATCAATCATTCTGGTAGCATAAATTCTGGCCATTACTGGTCTATCGTGAAAGATAAATTTTCTGATAAATGGCTTCGATGTAATGATAGCAGCGTGTGTACTGTCTCTGCATCTTCTTTAAAAACAAAATATTCCTACGTTTTCTTTTATGCAAGAACGTAGTTTTTTGTGCTTTACTATTTTTAGAGCAAATTAAATTAATAAAATAAATATTTCCTGCAAGGGGGTTTCGGAATTATTTCCTTATCTTTGGGTGTGACGACCCCACATATAACCCCAGTCAACAATAATTTTTATGTAGGAGTGTCAGTGTATTTTGGTGATAGTTTTGGTCAAGGCCTTGAGCCAAAACTATTGCTTGGCCCGCTTCCCACCTGTGTTTTCCATCATCACAGGGATTTTCGAGTAAGTGGCCGAAATCTAGGTGGGAGCCTTCGAACTGAAGAAAAATCACTGATACTTCTGCTTTAGCATGGGGGCTTTTAACTTATCGCAGTTGGGTCTTTGGGTGTGACAATCCCACTTATAACCACAGTTTTATTATTAATTTAGTTTTTTCTTTTAATATCTTTGTAAACAAGAGTTTGTTTCTCTTTTTTGAAACAGATAATGGTTTGTCACAAACCATTTTTTATAACTAATGATGCCATAATAGGATAGCTGAAGCATTTAATTAGGTTAAACTGATTTTAAGCATATTTGAACTAAAGCTGGCCAAATTATGATATGCCGCTCCATTAGATCTTGAAGATACTTCTGGTCATCCTGTCTATCAGAGGTTGCACTGTGGAAGTTATCCCGGCATTGCTCTGAATCCAAAGACTCTACAGTGACAGTTTGGACAGAAATATCTTCAAGAGTAACAGAACAATCAAAATTGAGACCGCTATCGAAGGTATTTTGGTTCAAAATATGTTTTCCTTGAACTGAGGAAGTGATGTTATTAAGTTTGACATTACAGTTGAAATTATTACTCGTACTGTCAGATTGTTTTTTGTTCAAGTTTTTATCCTCTTGAACAGAGGGTTGAAGTTTGTTTGAAATTCCCATAAAAATTTAAAAAGTAAAAAAAAGTATATTAAAACTCCCGCCGTGGGCAATGGACCGTTTGCGACTAAAAAACCTATTAGCCATTCATCTATGAGCACGGTCTACGCTATCTATATAACAGATTAGGCTAGTCTTTCCTAAGAGTCACTATAACTTTCATAGTTGTCAACCTATCTCTTTCCAGGTAGTCAATCTCTCTTTCAAGATAGTCACTAGTCTCTCCTAGAGTCTTTGTTCTTTCACAATAGTCAATCCCACTTTCGGGACAGTCACTAGTCTCTCCTAGAGTATTTGTTCTTTCACAATTGTCAACCTCACTTTCAAGGCAGTCAGCTGGGTAACAGCATAAAGAATGAAAATAACACAAATGAGATGATATGTCAGATGTGCTTAGCAGCTATACAATAGCAGTTTTAAGTTTATATTTTTAAGGCATAATTAATTATACCAGAGACTTTAATTAGAAAAATCTCTCTCTTTACAAGATGTGGAAGTAGCTGGGGTTATAGGTGGGGTCACTAAGTCCCAAAGATGAAGCTTGATAGCCGCACCCCCTTGCCTTTGGCAATCATAATAGCAAACAAATCATCAGTTCTGCCCCCTGTCCGGATTTCGGGCATTATCAGAAAATCCAGTGTGAGTTCTTATACACTGACTGGGGCTGCCCAAGCTGTAGTGATCAATCTACAACCATTGTTTGTTCTTATGACTACCAAAAAAAATCATTTTACTAGGGTTATAAGTGGGGTTGTAAGACCCAAAGACGTCTGCCCCCTTGCTGTGCTTCTTATGATGTTACTAAGTGTAGCGGGTGCGTAACTACCCGAAAGATGAGTGAGCAAACTCACCTTACTTGCTATTGGCAACACTATTTTCAAAATACATTTCATGACTGCAGATGGTAAAACAAAATATATGGAGAAAGTTTATGTAATTCCTCTTTCTGAATTTTGCGGACAACATGGTCATTACATAAATACCACTGGTTGCCCCTACGGACAGCAGCTTCATAATGACCAGTTGTACATGAACCAGAGTGAATGACGAATGCAACAAGGTTGTAGTTATGCTTAAGCTGTATATCATCATCATTAGAATACAGCTGCAAGTTATCTATGAGAAAATCAACTTTAGAGTTATCCTTGGTTACTTTGTTGTTAGAAAAGCTGAATCGTTTAACATGTATGGTAAAGAATTGTGGCAGTGATGAAATTTGATAAGATCTGTCAGCTATACAATAAGTATCGCAAGTAGTACAAAACCAAGGATTATCTTCATTTAAATGTTCTGAACATATAAGACTGTCAATTCCCCCACTGATAGATGAACACAAAGGTATTGGAAATGAACTAGAACACACAGCGCAAGTGGTAGTACTATTTATTGAAGAAGAACACTTTACCTTAAAGCCAGGTAAGATAGTGAAAATTGCATCAAAAAGATATAACAAGAACTCTTGTGCATCTTGTTCCTGGTGAAGATGGAAATCTTGAAAGTTCTCACTGAAGTATGCTTTAAGTGACGAAATGAAAAAGGCTGGGTCAACTGGGTTGGAATATCCTTTACTTATTTGTGAGCATAACAAACAAAATGATTTCACAAGAGGGTTTAAAGTTGCATTTGAATTTGATAAAGTTGACCAGAACTGTTGTAAAGAGCTTAAAGATTGAACTACTGAGTTGAGGTAACACGTATTTCCTAAATTAGGCAGACCAGATGGGAGATTCGAAGAAGACACTTTAGCTTTGTTCAAAACGTTATGTTTTGGGTTTTGAGCTTTTGGTTGAGGTACATTGTTAAAAATGCTATCAATCTTTTTTGGCAGCCAGTTTGCATCGTTACGTGCTAACCAAATCCAAAAAGAAGCTTTTAATGATGCCATGCTAACTTCACGCTTTAGGTGCTGTATTGATTTTGATGCAAAACCTAGTTTAAAAAAAGTAGAGACAAAACTACTAGAACAAAATCCACGTGCCCCAACTTCAATAGCATACAAATCACATTTCCATCCAGCTAATTCAATGGAGGATTGTAAGCAAGTATATTTTTCTATCTTAGCAAGATGGCGATCAAGTATATTAGTTATGAGAAGCTTTGCAAGGGGTGTGGTAACTAGTTGCATCTTTGGGTTATCGGCCAACCCACTTATAACCTTAGTCGATAAATATATGGTGCTTCCTAGAAG
>JAYJMG010159819.1:0-12394 GCA_036873935.1 Stomotoca atra
AGCACAAAATTTCGCGATTTCGGCCAAAAATCGCGAAATTCGCGAAATTTAATGCTCGCGAAAATTAATCCCCTTAATAGAAAGAATGTTTTGGGAAAAATTATTTTCTTGAAATAATAAATATTCGAAACGTGAATTCAAACATGATGTATTTATTCAAAGAACTAGTTAAAAATTTCAGTCCATGCATACCACCTTATGGCGCTGATCAGAGGATAGAATACCCGCTGATGATTCATTGAAGCCTTGAAGAAGTTACGTACGCGATTGATTACCCTTGCCAATGTGGATTACATTTGCGTGGCGTCTCAGTCCATGTCCTGTACCGCACCAGGCGTCATCCAGTAGAAAATATCGCTAAAATTAGATACGGCGTGATACTAGAAATCTCAGTGCTTCTTTTCGTAAGTATCCATTCCCTTGTAGCCTCCCACGTATCCTTGTTGTGCTTTTTGCGTCGTTTCGTCGGTATGGTATCGACCTTCTAAGCCTTTTCCCTTTCCTTCTTCATTAAATCTTTCTTTATGCGATCCAGTGTATTTTGCTGTGTCGGTCAATCGGTCCACTGCTCCAGCCTTGACAGCTTTCTAAATACATATGAGAACATTAAGTGATGTGAGAAAGAAAGTAAAAAGCTCTGTATCTCAACACTGTACGTTATCTGACTCGTACTTAACTGGTGTTAAGGTAGATTTCCACTTGCCCTGTCTGCAGCACGGAACGGGAAAGGAAAACCTTGAATTCTGCAATCTGATTGGCTTAATTCTTTTTTCCCGTTCCCGTCTTGAGCTAAAGGGAAAAAGTTGAACTCAATTCAACTTTTTCCTGTTGCAGCAACGGGAACGGGAAAATGAAACAAAAGAATAATTAAGATAAGAACCAATAAGAATGAAGTACTTACTCCTTTCCCGTTCCCACGACAGACAAGAAAGTGTAAACCCACCTTTACATGGTCAAATTCTCATCGGGAAGCCTGCAACACCGGTATTAATTTCGACTATGTTATTAATACCGCATTGACACTGGCAAAAGATACAGTTAAAAGATAGAATGCTGTCCGTTTCGATAGTAATGCAGTAATTGGCAAGTCAAAGCATGAACGAATACAGGCAGCAAGTTTATGTAGCTAGAAATGAGCGCAAAGGTTTGTGATGAGGTTTTAATTTTTCATCGTCATTCAGAAAGTCAAAAAAGATAAAACAAAAAAAACAAAAAAAAAACGATATTGCAAAGACTAACTGTAGTGTTTAACGTTTTTGGTCCAAAACCTTCCAGTATTTTCTTTTCCAGTTTTTCGTAACTACTTTCATCACCATACTTTTTGGCAGCCATCAACTTCAAGGCAACGAGAAACTGCTGGTAGCTAATTTTTCTTTCGGTTCTCCTAGCAGAAAAAAACGAGGCATTGATAGTAAATTTTTCAACCTCGATCCCAGGGTTTCTTTCCGCTTTTTGATTACCAGACGTGTCATAATCAAATAGCGGGAAAAAACACTGGGATTGAGGTTGTAATTTTTTCAAGTTCATTCTGAAACATCAAACAAAGAGGACAAGTGAAAAACATGGGCAACAAAATTGAAATATGCAGGTCAATGAGACCAAAACACTTCATAGGAGGTCTGGAACCAAAATTGGTCCGCAAAATACACTTAAGAAGCACTTTTATCACCTCACCACAATCTCACAACAGTACTTACGATTTTACAGCAGGCTTGTTGAAAATAATATCAACATCTGTAGCAGTTAGTTTCTTATCTAGAAGCTTCATGTCTCGAGCAAATTTTGCAAACTTCGAGTTATCCATGAGAGCTTCCGTAACTCTTCCAGCTCCGAAAGCACAGAATGATTTAAAAACATCCTCCATCTTGAATTTTGTTTTGATAAAAAAAATAATGGCTTAGCTTAGAACTGAATGAACGACTCCTTGAATTCTTTTTATGGTTGTGTGTTGTGCTGTCTCTGTTTGTTTATTATAAAAGTATGAAAAGCAGCTTATCGAGACAGAAATACAAATATTTACATTCTGCCTGTTCCCATAGAAACTGAAGCTCATCCTCCAGAAATGTGATCTATCGACTTTTGTCCAAAAGGCTTTGCAATAAGCTCAATCCCAAGGTTTTGACGTCATCACTAGCAACATAACAACCAATCAAATTGTTGCATACTAAAAATATGACGGAGATAATTTCCAAGACTCCAAGGGGTTACAACCGTCGGCTATTTGGACAAAAAATACTATCATTTGTTTATCAGAGACAAATTTCCTAATCAGGCTTCATTGAAACTGTATCAATGAATACATGTTTCAATTTCTTGTGCAGTTAGTTGAGACAAAATTCGATTTTCTTTTTTCGATGCGTCCACGCCCCACACCCACGCCCCAAACATGCACAAAGTTCGGTCAGCTAAAATTCAATACCTGCTGGTTTTTGTTGAGTACATTATTATTATGGGAACAGTAAAAATGATCAATCTTCCACAAAAATAGCCTACCCTGGTCGACCGCTACACTTGCTTCGCGTTTCGCGAAACGTGCGCAGCGAAACGTGTGCAGCTCTGCGGAGCAAGTGTAGCGGTCGACTCGGGTAGGCTACCACAAAAATAGTTTCCCTTTCTTTAAAAATACGTTTTGTACAATTTTTACAATTAGTAAAGGTTATATATTTACAGAAATAAAATCAGACAAGATTAACCGTGCAATTTTGACATCAGATGCCTTTAAATAAACCTCAAATGATCCTAACAAAACTATCACCAGACTGAACATGTCATGTTGACTACAACATGATGAGTATTTGTGTCCTGACCTGCAGTTAGAAGCATTTGGAGCATTGTGCAAATAGTTTAAATTCGTCGCCGTCAAACGACAATGTCGAATACCGTATTTCCTCTTTTAAACGCCGCGGCGTTTATTAAAATTTTGAATTTTTAGGTGCGGCGTTTATTAGAGGGCGGCATTTAAAAGAGGAAATACGGTATGCAAGTTTTTAACTATAAAAAGAATCAGTTTGTCCTGGACACACGCTCTTCAAAGAATGTGGTCAAAACGTGTGTTTCACATGTTTTTCAAGCACTAGTGAAGGTAAATGACAGAAAAGCATTAAATAGTTCGAGCAGTCACGGTTGGCCATTGTGACAAATACATTTTGCCTTTTCAGATGTGCACAAAAGATTAAATTTGATGTGAATTTTACCATTATTAAATTAAGCAGTTAACTGTCTCGTAAAAACTTTGACACACTAAGTAATCAGAGTAGAACAATGCCCATCATTTCTGAGAAACGTTATATTCGTTAGGGATCTGTGCATGCTCGTCCTTGTCTCAACTTCCTTCCTTGTATGAAATGCCTCTTTCATTTGCCAGTTCTTGTCACAGCTTCTTTGCATGAAACACCTCTTCCATTCATCACAGTGAAAGAGTTGGTGCATGATTCTTCGTCTAAATTAAATATAATCGAAAACTAAGTTATGAAGTCATATAGCGCCCTGGGCGCTTAAAAATTCTTTTTCGAATTGGGGTGGTAATTTGTAATTTTTAAAAATAACTCGTTTATATGGACCTTCGAAAATAAGTAAATCAATTTTCATAGTAAAATTTACAAAAACTCAAATATTTCTATTTATTATCGCCCTGGGTGCTTCATGGAGACTATTTTTTTGAAAAACCATGGGCGCTAGTTAGAGGATTTGATGAATAGAGAAACAAAGGTAATCTGTCAAACTGGTTCCATTTAAAAATCAAATCTTTCCTGTTGCAGAATGTCAGAAGCTCTGGATGCTCTATCGGGGAAAAATCGGGATAATTTATAAAAGTCGGGGAACAAATAAGTCACTTTCCGCATAACTTTTGTTTCTTTTGTTTCTTTTGTTTCACTCTTTCACTTTTCTCTTCCTCTGACTACTTTTTGGTTTAAGCATATGGTTTAAGGCGCCTCCCAGTGGGCAAAATTGTTAAAAAGTCAATCTGGAGTAGTAGTGATGATTCGATGATTCGAATTAACTCACTCATCCTTCAATCCAAAAAGTAACAAATCAGTCTTAAACATTGAGGTGTATCTCACGAAAAATGCTCGTTAAGAGGGTAAATAACAGTTCTCAGTTAATACAAAATTGAGAAAAATTGACGGGCTTTAAAAAATCGGGGAAAATAGCTATCGACTGGAAATAAATCGGGGAAATTTTTAAATTCCCATTTTCCCCCGATAAAGTTACCAATGACTCTGTGCGGCTTTTGGTTATTAAACGACATATTGATTGATGATTCAGAGTTAACAGGAGTATTCAACAATTTAAGCAGGATCTTTTAACTTAGCTGCAGCTGATAAGTAAGTCATGACCGGTGATATCGATAAGTGAAATAACTTACCGGTGAGTCTATAACTTTCACTATGTCTTCCAGATGCACAAATTTACCTCTTCTTGATTCACATCGAAAATATCTTTTTCCTCCAACTCTCCCATCCGTATTTCCAACTAAAAAGAACAAAATTTTTTTCAAACCCGGTTGGTTATGATGAATCCTTCAGCGAGATGTCATTGATAATCTGAGGGTCTAGAGTTCGAATCCTTGGTCGGGCAATCATGCATTTTATTTTCCGATTGTCATAGCGCACAAAATAAAGTCAGTATTGTGGCATTTCGTAATTGATCTTATCCTCTTGAATTAATTAAACCGAAATCTGTGGTGACAATTTCCATCACACTTCGGTTTTTCTTCCTTGATACTTTACGAGAATCTGTATTTTCGTGATAGGAGAGTTAAGGTTAGAACCCAAATGTTACACCCATAAGCATTTGTTACCCCTAATCAAGTTTCCATAATATCCGATTTGACGTTTGTCTAAATCGGAAAATACGGTTATGTCGGAAAATGAAAAAGCTATGCCCCGTGTGAGGATCGAACTCACGACCTTCAGATTATGAGACTGACGCGCTGCCTACTGCGCTAACGAGGCTGAAGGGTGATGGTTGTTTCAATTACATATTCCACTACATAATTCGTAGAAATTTTTGCGAGAGAAACTTGTGCGAATTTCTGTCATTTTCGCAAGTTTGACTCGCAAAAGATTTAAAAAGGATAATTCGCATAAGTTTATCCGCGTGAAATTTTTCAGATTAGTAATTCGCAAAGTTTATCCAGTACTTTTCCTATTTGGTCTCACAAAAGTTTCTCTCACAAAAATTTCTATGAACAAAGTAACCTTCGTCATCTAATCGTATTCCAATGTATACATCTTGCTCATTTCCTTCAATAAATCCAATGAATTTTATGTGGCCAGTGTATTCGTTGTCTGTTGATCCATGGTCCGCTAAAAGGCAAAATTTAACATCATAACAAATTGACTAAGGTTTCATAGCAACAAAATTCTCGTTTCCTTGCCTTAGATACCTTTCCATGGTTAGTTCGAAATTTTTTAACAACGAAAAAATTGTTCAGGTCCGCTTGAGGTTCGAGTTTACAAGAGTGAGCTGTGTTTTCTGTTAAAACTCATTATTTCTAAGACAACTATTTTCTCAGCACAGAGCTCTCAGAATGCCCCTACGAAGCACCCCATTGTGTGAGATGCAGTCTTCCCCCCTAGAGCAAATACAGTCACAGTTGAAAAAATTTGGAAAAAAGGGTTTTTTTAGAATCTTCAAAAATTAAGACACTTCTAGTATTATAATCTTATGTCCAACCTAGAAACTTCTTCAGAGCGATGACCGAAATGTAAACGATGCAGCACGATCATTGTCTCAATCGCAAATTTTAAAACCTACTAAAGACCTTTTTGAACTTAAAATCAACAATTTAGGCACCAAAAATAAGAAACTTCAAGATATAAACGTGTATTCCCACTTCAACTCCCAACACTCCTCGTGACTTTATTCAGTTCACACATAGTCATAAGCAAAAGAGACTATGGTTCACACAAGAGATTTAAAAACTAAGCTAAATTCTAACCACAGTCACGTGCAATCTTCGTCAACACGTAATCCCCAACTGCCACTAGCATTTTGCCTGGTCCATCGTGACTTTCGCCCCACACTAACACCCTCGGCGCAGCAGAGTTCGGTCGTGGTTTGCTTTTTTTACTGATCTTAGGGAAATATTTATTACTCTGGTCTGAATGGCCGTGTGAATTAAGAAAGTTGACTGGTTCAGTTAATGAACGGTACAAATTCTTTTTATTTTTCTTGGCCAACACAATACGTTCCTGACGGTGCTTCATTTTCTCCGTGGCCCGTATTCCCTAAATAAAGTGAGAAACATTAAACCAATTTGGTGATGTATACGATGGAACGCCGTTTTATGCACAATGGAGCAGCAGGAAGTGTGAACAAAAATGTAACTTGATCTTGGGCTTCTGTAGCCTGAACTCTAGGCCCTTCGAATTCTCGCTCGTCCATAGGAAAAAACAAGAATCAGAACACTATGGTCAAACAATTTCATAACAAAGAAGTTGACCATGATATGGTGCAAATACTATATCGTGATTACAAGGCCGGTATGGGATCTTGAACAAAGGCTAGACATATAAAGGTTGCAACAACAAACGAAATGTGTTCAAGTGATTGGTACTGAGATGATATCATCGACATAAAACATTCATCAACACTCAAATACCTCAGGATAGCTGCTCAAGTATGTTGGGTTTAATGTCGGAGCGCGTTTCGTGAATAATTTGCGTTGATTGCTGCCATACTGCAAGGGCCTGGATGACGGTGGTCGGGGTTTCAATGGGGGTGCACTGCTTGGTCTATGAAGTAAATAGTAAGTAAGTAACAAATACATCAATAAAAGCATCAAGATTATTTTCGTATCAGATAAATATGAAAGACTAGTAGCGAATCACTCTTTATAACAACCAGGTTACCATGGCTCTTTTTCGCTTTTTGATTTGAGAGAAAGTGGAAAAGAGCCCTGGGAACGAGGTTGTCTCTAGAAAAAAAAAAAAAAGTTGAATGACTGCATATAACCTTTGTGAGGTTGAAGTCTGAGAAAAATTCATATGGCATAGAACGGAATTTCGACTTCACCATCAACAGCAGGTAGAGACTCTTTCAAATGTTTTGAATTTCTTTACGACATCTATTACCTGCCACATAAAGAAGGAGGCTGATGACATGTAATGACACCCACCTAACGACACAGTTAAGTTGGACATTCAAGTTATATTAAGCATGTACACAGAAAAATGCATGGCTTAATTACCTGCTATCTAGGCTGGCACTTAGATCCATATCATCGTGCAGTTCACCATTATGATACAGCTCACACTTGCCAATCCCTAAAACAATCCTTTCCCACTGTTCTTTCTCCTTTCTCAAACGTTCCTCTTCGTCTTTTCGATCTTGTTCAATCTTTCGCAGTCGCTCTTCTTCTAGTTGTCTTAAAGATTCGATTTCTTTCATCAGCTTCTGCTTATCATTTTCTAACTCTTCCACTTTTTTCTGCATCTCCGGCAACATGAACATCACTGACTCCGCTTTCTAAACAACAGTAAAATTATTTAATGCTACCACACTAGAAAAGCAGGCCCAGATATCACTCACATAAGTGAGCACTGCATCTTTTACAATACTATATCAAACCCGGACTCTATTTCTGTTATAGAAATATACTTTTTCTTCTTATGGAATCGTGGTCACACATAATGAATTAAACAATTGTTACCTGGTTCGATGGGAACTTTCAACTACGTAACAAATTCTATCGAAATGATGCCGAGATTGATATCAAACGCCTCACCTGTTTTTGTTCTTCAAGATCTTTCGCTTGTTTTTTCAAGAACTTAATCTTCATTGCTCTCATTTTCGTTTGACTCTGTAATTCATCGACTTCTTCTTCCAAATTTCTGTTCATTTCTCTTACGGAATCCATCTCTTCCAGCTCCTGGAGGAATTGAATAATAAAAAATAAACAAGCATATTAAGAACCATAACCATAATAGACATAAAAAAATAAATTTCATACATACACAAGTGAGGATGCACTAATTAATTTCAGAAACAACACCTAGAAAAGTTTACAGTTTCAGGCAGGGGTACAATGCAATAAAAACAGGCTTTTTACAAAGTCCCATGATCATTATATACTTTTGTATCTATCTACCCATCAACATCTGATTCAAAGAAATCAGTAATGAAGTTATCAAAATAGCCCACCTTGGCTAAAGCTTTCTTAGCCTCATGTTCCTGGCCGAGAAGGTCAGCACTCTCATGAAGTTGTTTCTTCACATTGGACATTTCGTCGCCTTTCTCCACAGCTTTTTGTTTCATAACCTGATTATAAAAAGAACTAAGTCAATATATTGGCCTTTAGAAACAACAGGTGGTGTGTCCTTTTGCATGAATAAATTTATCATATTAGTACCAGTAAGACTGTTCAAAAAAACCGTTCTGTAGGTTTCTTTATCTAGTTTTATTGTTGAACACCAGTGGCTAATTTAAACACTTAAACATTTTCTAACAGCAACAATAACAACAACAACAACAACAACAACAACAAAAATAACAATAATTAGAACACAGTGGAACCTTGATTGAATCTTGTAGTGCAACAGCTTCCGTTTTCAGTTCCATAATTTTTTGCATGCGTTCATTTGCAAGTTCTCTGAAACAGAACAAAGAACAATCATTTGATGAAACTTTTTGACATTCACTGTCATTAACGAACATAAAAAGAATGCTTTTTTACTACCCAACATCACAAATGCGGCAGTGCTTGGAAGCAGAATAATTGGAGAACCTTTAACTTACTGCACACTGTTAAGCATATTCTGTGCATCAGAGGTCAATCTTCTGTTGTTATCAGCGTCTAACTTTTGTTCTTCTAACAGCCTATGTTCTTCTTCCAGTTTCTTCTGCACAATTTCCATTCCATCTTTGTGGAGCTGTTTCGCTCTTTCTAATGTTAACTGAACATCAAGAACTTCTTGACGAAGACCAGTAATTAAACCTAAAGATTTCATTTTTTCAGAATAACATCATTGTTACTTTTAAGTATTTTGTCATGGTGAAACATATTTTAATTGAGTACTGTATCAACACACTGTTTCAATTAGGATAGAGATCCATTTACCAGGAACAAGAAAAATTAGACTACGCTTGATGCAACAGAAAACAGTGACCTTATTGAACTCTTTTTGGGCCAGCCAAAATATTCTAACTGACTCAACAATTTTTTTAGGATATTTCAAAGAAAAAATATTTTTATCAGAGGAAAAAATTAAAATATTAATGTTTGTTCAAGACTTTTGAAGAATTCAGAAAGAGACTGAAAAATTTTTTATAAAAAAAATTATTTCCCGATTGACCGATCGTATCTTTCATGCTACGGTCAGTGTTACGCGGAACAAACAATTAACTAAGTGTTGCCTAAGGTAACTATTTGTCTTAGTGCAATTTTTCAAAGAAATTTTTATACATCAAAATCAGATACTTATTTAATCAGATATTTTTTCAGGTTTGGAAGGACACAAAGGTCGACTTGTTGACTGAAAAGCCCTTGCAGAGAGGATTGGTGCTCTAGCAATTATTTTTGGTGTAAAGTGTAAAGAATAGTAACTTCTCTTAAAGTAGTTTTTTACCAAGAGAATGTCCAGTTAATGTCCAGTCCACGCGTATACATCAAAATGCTTGATATCGTTAGGTTGATTAAGTTCGTATTCATTATGCCTAGTATACACTATGCGAAATAGTTAATTACCTTAATCATCTTTTCTCCATATATTTTCTCCGAAGGTTTAAAGAAAGTTCCAAAAAGCTTTTACAAGCACTTTAATGTCATAAATTTATTAATGCCTTTCAAAAGTTCTGGAGATATTCATTTAGATGAAAAATTGATTTCATTGCCAATGTTTTAGCATCTATACAATAATCTAACAGAGAGAGACAAGTCAAATTCAACATTTTACTTCAAGGCAAACGTGTCCACCTTTAATTACAACAAAAAACAAAAACAAAAACAAAAAGGACAATAGACAAACAAAAAATGAAAACAAAGATTGAAACATTGTCAGAAATCCTATGACAAAAAGTGTCAAAACGCTTTAAGTCTATTATCAGAATGCACAGTGTAAGAATAAATAAGTCAGGCATACTTTCATTGCTACTTTCTTCTGCAATTCGGACACGGTCCTGGAGAATAGCCACTTCTTGTTTGTATTTAGCAATAACAACATCAGCTTTATCACCATACTAAATCAGATGTACAAATAAGCAGTGTCACAGAAGGCCTTCAAAAACTTACAAATAATTATCTGAGGAAACTTGTAATTCTATGAATTTAATTATACGTACAGCATCTTCTACTTCTGTCAAAGTAACCAGTGATTCTGCATATTTCTTTTGGAAATCTTCCAGGTTTTGTTGCAAAGCAGAGTTTTCACTCTCCAAGATTTTAATTCTAGATTGTAATTGAGATTGATCAACCAAACACCAATTTTTTGAAATGAATATTGACAAAAATGTCTTGAATATATTCATTCTACTTTTTGTGTAAGGTATTATACCTTTCATTTCTCCGAGTTTTAAAAGTACAAATTAACTAACAAACAGAAAGAAAGTACAATGACAGGAAAAATAACCCCCAAGAATATGGCACTTACTTCTCTTGAACCTTGTTCTCAACAATTTCTGTAAGATCTTTATTTTCTTCATTGCCATTTAATGACAATTTATTTTTAAGAGACAAATTTTCACGATCTAAGTGCTCAATTTGTGCGATGTACGTTTCAATCAAGACATTACTGGATATTAACTTCTCTTTCAGTTTTTCAATTCCCTCATCTAGATCTTCGTTAACTTGCAAAGATAAGTTATCATCATCAGTGCTGCGACGAATTGATTCTGCTGATGCTGATGCTCCACGCAGCATTACTAGTTCTTTTTCCAAACTTGACAATTTTTGTTCCAAGTTAGAACAGTAGTCATCTTTATGTACTAGTTGACTTCTCAGTGCTTCTTCATCTTTAAGCTGGTCCTGATATTTACCTTGTAACTTCAGCAGCTGGGCTTCTAATCGCTCTTTAGCATCAGTTTCTTCACTGAATCGAAATTTGAAATCCTAAAAATATATGGAACTCAATACCTTGTCAGTATGCTCCAAAGAAGTTTCTTTCTTTTTTCTAATTTATGCAAAATGTAATCGAGAAATGATGAAACAAATAAATAAAAAAACAATAAACTTCAACTAAAATAAATGAAATAAAAATAATTGCTAATGATAAATATAATTCGTCACTTCTTGCTTGTCAGTGATTTAATATGCCCCTATCGACTTATTAAGTTATTATTGAGTCTTCACACCTTAAAAGGTGTGACCACTCAACATACTCAGGTTACCTAGCCTGTAAAATTGCTAAAAGTCACTGTGACGGAGTGTATTTTGATTGAAATGACACACGTAATGTGTGAGGCTAGATATATCCTTCCTTTTCACTTAAAAGTGAACAGCATACCTTTATATCCTTATTTGCTTCTGTCAATTTCATATTCAATTCCTTAACCTTCTCTTTGAATCTTTTCTTTTTCTTCTTCTTCTCACCATCTTCATTATCACTGCTACTACTGTCAGAAGAAACTGATGACATATCTGACAAATCATTAACAGTAGCCATAAAACTGTCAGGTAACTGAACACTTTTTTTATCATCAGTTACAGGTAATGAAGTAGATACTGATGTTATACTACTGCTGTCATGTGTGTTACTATCATCTCCTTCCACTATATCCTCAGTAACAATTTTACCAGTTTCGTCACCACCAAGTCCCTCATTATTGATATTAGCTGCCACATCATTTTGATTTGTGCCATCAACACTTTCTTTATTGTAATCAAGGATTTTCTTCATATTGTCAGTTTCCAAAGTTACATATCCTTCATCCATTTTGTACTATTATCCAATAATCAAAAACACTAGCACAAAATCTTGCAGAAAAATAAAAGATCAAAGTTCGTATTTATTATCATTTCTATGCGGTATTCAAAACAAAAAGCACAGTCTTAAGTCTTACTGGAAAGAAAACTTCTGGACAAGCTATCGTATTTTATCCGTTCTTCAAATATGTTTTTACAAAGCAAATAGCAAATATTTTAGCTTAACTTGGCTGCACTGCAAATTGCAAGCTCCTTAAAAATACTAAAAATACTTGATGAATAATTCAGTGGCTGAATAATACATTCAATTATTTTTTACCTACTCATGAAATATTAAAACTCTTTTGGAAGCGAACAATGAACTGCTAATGGTACCAATAAGTTCGTTTTTCACTTCTTTTTGACTTTCTGCGTTAGCACGAAAGGCTTTGGTTTCGTCCGTTTTCATGTTTTCTTTTTTTTTTTTCAAACATCAGTCAAATTAGCTTGACGCGCTGAGCATTTTAGACTGGATACCAACAAAAAACTTAA
>JAYJMG010159930.1:0-12392 GCA_036873935.1 Stomotoca atra
CAACGCTTCGATAACACTCAGCAGGTTTTTCTTAAATATCTCGAAAACAAGTCAAAGACATAAAAATTCCTGAAAAGACCTTTTAGAGAATTTAATAATCAACATCTGGGGAACAGAAATAGCAGCTAAAATTACACCTGTCAAGTTTTAGGAACGTTTTTTGGGGGGCAGGGAGATTTGAAGTCTTCTTGGTATCCAGTCTAAAATGTCAGCGCGTCAAGCTAAATTGACTGATGTTTGAAAAAAAAACAAAAAAAAAAAACATGAAAACGGACGAAACCAAAGCCTTTCTTGCTACCGCAGAAAGTCAATTAATACGAACTTTAAAAATTTATTTAACAAGATTTATAAAGATTTGCCTTTCGTTATTTTTCATGCTTGTTTATACTGATAAGACTTTTCAACCATCAAATTTTCATCACAAAAATCGGTAAACTTTACGACTTATGAGCACTTTAATTTTGCAAAAAAGTGTTCATCATTGTCGTAAATTTGAGCCCTGAAGTTTCAACTTTGAGTCAATTTATAAGAAATATCAAGCTAGCTGGTTGAAATCTTTTAAGTTCTGTGGCAAGACAATTTAGAAATCTTGACTTGATGTAATTTTTGTGAAGATCCAACTCGTCAATTTTGATCTTTAGTATTTTGAGTACACCGCCCATTTTAATGTGCCACATGACACACACTTTGAGGAAGAGACTTAATAGTGCATATATATAAATTTCTATGTTAATCCTTTTAAATTAACCAATGAAAGTTATGCTGTGTAAAGTCTATTAATATAGCTAGCAGATGCTGAAAACTGCAAGGGAAAATCGTTTCTTCTCTGTCTGTACGCTCACATTGAAGTTGCACCTCTATTGCGCAAAATTCGCAAAATTCCGGTTCTTAAAATTAAATGCTTAAATTTCAAATTTTTTTTGAGGTTGATCCTTTTAAAATTAACCAATAAAATTTATGCTGTAAAAAGTCTATAAATATATCTAACAGATGCTGGAAACTGCAAGGGAAAATCGTTTCGTCTTTGTCTGTACGCTCACATTGAAGTTGCACCTCTATTGGGCAAAATTCGCAAAAATCCGATTCTCAAAAATCACATGTATATTTTCCAATTTTTTTTTGAGGTTGATCCTTTTAAAATTAACCAATGGAAATTACGCAGTTTAAAGTCTATTAGCATAGCAAGCTAACCCAGAAAACCGCAATCAAAAAACGGTTTTTCTCTGTCTCTACGCTCACATTGAAGTTGCAAAACCAATGCGCAAAATTTGCAAAATTCCGCTTCTCAAGAATAACATGTATAACTTTCAAAATTGTTTGAGGTTAATCCTTTTAAGATTAACCAATGAAAGTTACGCAGTGTAAGGTCTGTTAGTATAGCAAGCGAATCCTGAAAACCGCACTCTAAGAACGGTTTTTCTCTGTCTGTACGCTCACATTGAAGTTGCACCTCCAATGCGCAAAATTCGCAAAGTTACGGATCTTAGAAATCGCATGTGTAACATTCAAATTTTTTTTGAGGATAATCCTTTTAAGATTACCCAATGAATGTTACGCAGTGTAAAGTCAATTAACATAGCAAGCTAACCCTGAAAACCACACTCGAAAAACGGCTTTTCTCTGTCTGTACGCTCACATTGGACCCTACAGACTTTTCAGTTTAATTGTTTAAAAGACACTTAAATCCTATAGGTTTTGGGCAAAAAAGCGCAATTGTTTCCACTTTTATTGGTGTGTTAGGGAATTTATTATCCAAAGGAAGAAATCTTGCGCGTTTTTCCATTTAAAAACGAAGAAAACGACGCTAAATCTACAACCCTAAATTGTGTAATAAACATTATACTCGTTTTCTACAAAAACTCCCAAAAAAAGTATAAAAAACTTTTCCCTCACTTTTTCCACTAAGACTTACTTGAAAGCCTACCTAGGCTATCTCTTCAATCCGATCTCAGTAAAGTTATCTAGAAGGCTCTAAAAAATTGCTCATTATGTTTTCTGGTCAATTCGATAGCGCTGAGCTCAAATCTGAAATCTGTTTGTGACGAAACGTCTTGGTTTAAGATCTAATTTTGATTATATGGCGCCGTTTTTTCGTTTTTGATTGTAAAAACGAGCAAGATTACTTCTTTTGGGTAATGAATTCCCTAACCCGTCAAGAAAATCCGAAATAATTGCGTTTTCCGCCCTAACCCTCTCAATTTAGATTTTCGAGAAAATGGTATCTGGCCCGCATTAATTGCGAATTTTGTTCTTCTCATATCTTGGTTAATAATAGACTGATTGTGACCAATACAATACCACGCCAAGAACATAACCCAAAGTACCTACTCTAAAAGTTTCAGAAAGAAAAAGCACGGAAGTACCTTAACCCTTCCAATGAGGGCAGGAGACAGCTTAGGGTTAGGGTTAGCGGGCACAAAACCATTTTCTCATGCCCGCAAAAAGCTATTAAACACGAAAACCGTCATATATCAGTTAATAATAAGCCAATGGGCACCAAAACACCAACACAGCGAGAACATAACCCAAAGAACCTAATCAAAAAGTTTTAGAAAGAAAAAGCAAAAGGAAGTACCTTAACCCTACCCATGAGGGCTAGATACCATTTTAGGGTTAGGGTTAACCACTAACCCTAACCCTATTTGCCACTTTCTTTGAAATAGAAGTAGAAACCTGGTTCATTGTGTAGAGCTGGTTGTCCTGACCAATTTAAAAAAAAACTAGAACTTTCTGTGGTCATTCCTTCATAGTAAACCCTGTCAACGAAAAATGCGGGCAGGAGACAGACAAAATCGAGAATTTGAAATTTCAAAATTGTATAACTTTTGAACAAAGGCCTTAAAAAGGACGGAAAAAGCTGATGTCCAAGCCTTGGATGACCCCCTAGCCAATGCCACCCTTACCACCATCTCGAACAACCAATAACAGCCCTAACACTGCACATGCGGGCAGGAGACAGACTAACCCTAACATTTGCAACTATGGTTAGGGTTAGGGTTAGGGTTGGGGTTAGGTTTTTGGACGCAAAAGTGGTTCTTGTGGGACAATTTTTTGTCTCGGTGGGACACGGTGGTTCTTGTGGGACACCAAGTGGTCTCGGTGGGACAATTTTGCAAAAAGCGGTTATTGTGGGACAAAGTGGTTCTTGTAGGACAAAATTCTACTAGAGTGGTCTCGGTGGGACAAAAGTGGTATTTGTGGGACAAAAGTGGTTCTTGTGGGACAAAAATTGGAAAAAAAAATATTTCCTGGTTTCCTGATTTTTAGTTCACATAGGTAACCCTAACCCTAACCCCAGAAAAAATTAAGCAAAAATAGGCAAAAGTGGTTCTTGTGGGACACTTTTTAAGACCCAATGTTTAGCAAATGGGAGCAGGGTTAGGGCACTTCTAAGTGTTGTCTGACCTTGTTCTTCACAACTATAATACTCTTTACTAGTTAAGGACCACAGGCAAAATTTCGGGTCTCAATCTTACTATTTCGAGGTTTTAGGGGCATTTTAAGGCTAACCCCAAATAGCAATTTTATCGATAAAATGTCAGATGAAAATTGAGGCGGGGTTAGGCCATTTTTCTTTACTGCCAGGGGCTGTTCTTTACAAATCTTATGCTTTAGGATGCTAGGAAGGCACTGACAAAGTGTTAAGTTCTCATTTGATTTTTTAAAGCCTGGGGTTGGGTTAAAGTTGACCCAATTTTATTGCTTTTTTCAATGAAAAGTGGGATGGGGTTAGGCCATTTCTAAGAGTTGTCTGTCCCTGTTCTTCACAAAATTGATGCTATAGGCTAGTTAAAGACCACAGGCAAAATTTCAAGTCATCATCTTGCTTTTTAGAGGAATAAGGTGGATTTTTATTAGCAATTTTATTGATAAAATGTCAAATGAATGTGGACGCATTAGGCCATTTTTCATTACTGCCAGAGTCTGTTCTTCACAAATCTTATTCAATAGGGTGCTAGGAAAGCACTGAGAAGTTGTTAAGTCCTCATTTCGTTTTATAGGCTTAGGGGTAAGTTGAAGTATACCCTATTTTATGAAGTTTCTCAATGAAAGGTGGGATGGGGTTAGAGCATTTCTCTGTGTTGTGTGACACTGTCCTTCACAATTATGAGGCTCTAGGCTCGTTTAGGACTGCTGACAGAGTTTCAGGTCATCATCTTGCCTTTTTTCACTACTGTGAGAGATTGTTATTCCCAAATCAAATGCTTTAGATTCTTAGAAAGGCACTGAAGAAGTGTTGAGGTCTCATTTCATTTTTTAAAGCTTGAGGGTGGCGTAAAGTTACCCTATTTTATGAACTTTTTCAATGAAGAAAAGGATGGAGTTAGGGCCTTCCTTTTTGTTGTGTGACCCTGTTCTTTACAATTATGAGGCTCTATGTTCGTTTTTGAGCACTGACCATGTGTGAAATCATTAAATTTCTTTTTACATGTTTTCTTCAAAAGTAATTCTAAAACATGAGATGGAAAGTGATGACAACATTAGCAACGTGGCACAAACTTGATGCTTTTGACTGTACGGAAAGCCACTCTTTACAAATATCACTATGTAATTAGGTGTTGCGTCACAAATTGATCAAGAAATACTTTGATTTGAACTTCAAAAGGAAGAACTTGTTAACGTTGATGTGTTTACTTAAGTCTGTGTAGTTAAGGCAAAATTTTTAGGCAGAGGAAGATAAAAAACATATTTTCAATGGTGTATCATAGTTTGCACCTTGATATTTATTAAGTTTATATATGTACAATAGAATGTAAATGAAAGACAAAAACGAAAAAATATTTTAAATGACCCAAGAGGAACTCTATACACAGTCTTGTTTTAAGAAGTACGTTAAATTTTTTCTACATTTAACAAAAATATCGAACACTGAAACTCAAAATAAGTTAAAGTGGCCCTTTTTATCATTGTCCTATACATATCTCACTATCTCTTTAAGATTCATAAAAAGTATAAAGAAAGAATGTCCTGGTTAAAGAAAAATATGAGCCAAATGGGCCAAGAGGAACCCTTAATACAGTCTTGTGTTAAAGAAAACATCATTTTATATACATATATATTAACATAAAACGCAATACGTAAATCTACGTATGCTCTGCGTTTAATTAGCGGGAATCAGAATTGTACACTCCTTTCTGGACAAGCATAGAAAAGCAAAAATATTAATTAAAACACTAATAAGACAATTAAGTAGCATTTCAAAACAGAAATGAGAGGAAGGGACTCCACTGTGCAAGACAAACAGTTAAGCCACAGTTACATTTTAGTAATATGCCATTAAAATAACCAAAAAAAAATTATTTATCTTTCGTATTTCGTAACCAACTTATTTCATTCCCTTGGTTCACGCGATCCGGCCTTTCAAAACTGCTCGCTTGAAATATTCGCTTGTTGGGTCTTTATTATATTTTCGCTGCATTGCCTTAAGGACTTCTTTCAAATCTATCCACTTAAGTTTGGCCAATGGTTCCACATATTCTTTATTGAGTCGAGACAATCTATTGACAAATAAGAGGCATGAAATACAGCTTGTGACAAACACATGAAGGTTTAAGCATCACAGTTCACATAAAAGACGTAATTAAAAGTTGTCTGACCTTTCCATTTCCTTCTTGAAATCTTTATGTGTCAGCTGTTCCTCACCAGCAATAATTTTTCGTGCAACAAACACAATTCTTTCGATTGTTTCTGCTGCTATTTTATCTTTTCGCTGAACATACCAAGTCTCTGAAAAAACAAAATAGGTAAAACCACCTTGTGAAATTTGTAGTGATTCCAACAAACAGTCAATATGATAATGAATGGCAAAAAATAAGCACGTACGTTTTTCTTCGCTGCCACATTTTTCATTTGAATCATTGCGAGGGGTTACATCATCTTCATCATTTGGTATTTCATCCGCATTGGCTACTAAAAGAAACATGCACATGCACATGCAAACAAAGTAGGAGTTACTCACCTTATCATTGTCATTAACAGATTATCAATTAGTATTATTAGTTTCGGCTGAGATATTGCATTTTAAGCATTGAAAAAAATTTAGTTTGTCTCTTAAAAATGCTGTAAGTTGGTGAAACTTTTGAAATAACGCGGGAAACTTTGCGAAACTTTCCACACAGTTACATTTTATTAATGGTAACTTGAATAAAAAATTTCACACAGTTTAAGAAAGTTTCAGCTGAGATATTGCATTTTACGCATCGAAAAAATTATTTTGTCTCTTAAAAATGCCGTAAATTGGTGAAACTTTTTAAATAACACATGAATCTTGGCGAAACTTTCCACACAGTTATGTTCTATTAAAAGTAAGATTAAATACTTACCGAGATTTTTCAACACGTAAAATTGATGGATATCACAAAAGTTGCAGATCAACAATGTCCACGACAAGCAATTAAAGCATAGAAACTGAAAAAAAGGTGATAATGCATTCTTATGATCCCCAAGGCATGAAGATTAAAGCAAACTTCACATTTTAATTGCCCCTCTGTAAGCATAATTGCATAAATATAGCAAATTCTAGGCTACGGCAACACCAAAAAAGTATGGTTTTCCCTAAAACTGGCTAATCGAGGCCAAAATATGGAATTTAAATAGTATCATGAGTTAGCTTGACCCAAAAAACACTAGAAAAGAGTGCTATTTTGCAAATTAAGATTAAGTACTTACCGAGATTAGTCAATACGTACAATTGAGCGATAGCACAAAAGTTGGAGACTAACAATGTCCACGACAAGCAGTTTAAGGGTAGGAACTGAAAAAAAAGGTGATAATGCATTCTTATGTCTTCCAAGGCATGAAGATAAATGAAAATTTCACATTTTAGTTGCCTCTCTATAGGCATAACTTCATAAATATTGCAAATTCTAGGCTACGAAAACACCAAAAACCACAGTTTTCCCTAAAACTGGCTAATCAAGGCAAAACTGAATTAAGTGAATATGTCCATCGGCTTCCTTGACCCAAAGAACATCAGAAAAATGTATTTGTTTGCCATACAACAATCAATATCTCCAAAGATATATAATAAAATATAACAAGCTTACGAGCACGTCTGTATCCTTTAACTTCTCAACTGGAAAGAAAGTTCAGATGAAATGCAACGTATTAACCACCAAAAAAGATATTGACAAATTGCAAAAAGTATTCAATAAAGTTACATATGATCAGTGAAAAACTATAAAAGCAACAATTTAACTTAGATTTAGATTTAGAATTCTACTCCCTATTCACAATGTCCGCAATTTCGCAAATTGCTGTAAATTACCATTTACTGGTGAATTTCGCGTTTTAGGTGTTGCACTTGTTAGCTTGCTATGTTAATAGACCTTACACTGCATAACTTGCATTGGTTAATCTTAAAAGGATTAACCTCAAAAAATTTTGAAAGTTATACATATATATAGGAATTTTGCGCAATGGAGGTGCAACTTCAATGTGAGCGTACAGACTGAGAAAAAACGTTTTTCCAGTGTCGTTTTCATTGTTAGCTTGCTATGTTAATAGTCTTTACGCTGTGTAACTTTCAGTGGTTAATCTTGAAAGAATTAACCCCAAAAAAATTTTGAAAGTTATACATGTGATTCTTGAGAACAGGAATTTTGGGAATTTTGCACAATGGAGGTGCAACTTCAATGTGACATACAGACAGACAAAAGACGTTTTTTCAGTACGGTTTTCATTGTTAGCTTGCTATGTTAATAGTCTTTAGGCTGCGTAACTATCAGTAGTATGCCTAATAGGAATTAAGCCTAAAAAAGTTTGAAAGTTTTAGATTTGATTGTTGAGATGCCAGATTTCGAGAATTTCGCGTTTTTCGGGGTGCTCCTTCAAGGTGAGCGTGCAGACAGAGAAAATAGGTTTTTCTTTTGTGGTTTTCATATTTTGATTGTTATGTTGATAGTTTTTACGCTGCGAAACTTTAAGTGGTATACCTAATAATGATTAAGCCTAACAAAGTTTGAAAGTTTTAGATTTGATTGTTGAGATGCCAGATTTCGAGAATTTTGCGTTTTTCGGGCTGCTCTTTCAAGGTGAGCGTACAGACAGAAAATAGGTTTTTCTTTTGTGGTTTTCATATTTTGATTGCTATGTTGATAGTCTTTACACTGCGAAACTTTAAGTGGTATGTCTAATAATGATTAAGCCTAACAAAGTTTGAAAGTTTCACATTTAGTTGTTGAGAAGCCGAATTTTGAGAATTTCGCGTTTTTGGGAGTGAACGTTTAATGTGAGCGTACAGACAGAGAAAAACGGGTTTTAGTTTGCAGTTTTCTTATTTTGATTGCTATGTTGATAATCTTTACACTGCGTAACTTTTAGTGGTTTCAGGTTTGAGCCCAGTGCTATCGAATTGACCAAAAAACATAATATGCATTTTTTTAGCCTTCAAGATAGTTTCACTGAGATCGACTTAATGCCGTAAATTGGTAAAACTTTTGAAATAATTCGTGAATCTTTGCGAATTTTTCTACAAAGTGACATTTTATTAAAAGTAAGTTATATCTAAAATTTCGCTTTACACTTTGCGCAATAAGAAAAAATTTAAAATGGAGAAAATTTGCGAATGGACACAAATCGGCATACCTTTTGATGAAATTGATTAATTTTTCTGAAAGTTGTCATGCTGTTAGACACGACTAATAGCAACTTAAGTTTAAAGTTACGCAAAGTTTATATTATATTTAGCTGAGATATCCCATTTGGCGCATTGTATTTTATGGCTTCCCGAAAATGCTGTAAATTGCTGTAACTCCCAAGATATAACTTATTTTCAAAAATTTTTTTTTACAATAACGCAATATCACAAAGGACATCTGGACACTAATTGTGGCAATAATTTATGCATTTTTAACCGAAATATTGCATTTTTTTAGGGTATACCTATTGAAAGCAACGTTTCAAAATGCCGGAAAATGGAACAACAATCGAAAGAAGGCCATATTCGTTACCAAACTTAACTCAAAGTTAGACTGCCCTACCAATAGTTTATCTTCCAAGTTTCATTAAATTTTAACAATGTTTGACCGAGATACCGCAATTGGCGCAGCAAAAAGAAGCGAAAAATTGCGTCCTCAAAATGACAAAAATGGCCATTACTTCTTAAATAAAAATAATTGAGATTCGAGATTCAACACACTAACACCAAATAGGGTACAGCACTGTGGTGGAAATCTTCGCAAAGATTGAATGTCACCTCAGTGAGATATTGCATAAACATTTTTGTTTGTCGGGTGTAGTGAATAACGGCTTTCCAAAAGTTGGGCCGGCGAGGAGTCTGAAATTTCTTATTAAGCCATTTGCTCTGGTAATATGAATGCCTTTGATACAAAAATCGACAGGATGTTAGTTGAGAAGGATTGGAACCCACAGTGAAAGTTTGGCTGATAAACACATCAATTCTACTGAGATATGACACTAAACCCTTAAACCTTGTCAAAAATCCCCGCCTACCCCACTTTTGGCAAATATTAGAAATGCAGTTATTGGCTCAGATCAATTCATGGCGTCGCAAAATTGTAGTATCTGATCATAAACCATTATTAGGACCAGTATTTGGTGGCTGCTCATGTTTTAAAGCGTTCATTTCTGCTGTAGGCAATTGGATAGAAGATTTGCAATTGGGAAGCAAATATGCATCTTGAAGATCGAAACTTTGTCGAAATCGGGTCTTTTTAGCAATTGGAAGCTTTGTATACCAGTCCTGCTCTATAATATTAATTGTTCAGAGTTTAAAAGAAAATGTCCGCGCTGGCCCAACTTTTGAAGGTTTAGGATTAGGCGCTCAAGGTTGGTTTGGTGTGGAGTTCCACGCCGAACCAACTTTTAAACCCTAACCCTGCACCACTTCATCAACCAATTTGGCCAAATTAAAAGCAAATTGCATCACAAAACTGAAGGTTTAGGTAAGGACATTAACTAAAGGACACAACATACAAAGAATTTTGTGATGTAATGAAAATTCAAGGAAGTTATTCAAGTTTTTAAAACTCTGCGCCAGACCAACTTTCAGCAAAATGTTAAAGCGCACTTAAACAAAAACTTGAACAGCCAGAAAAACCAAATTTGGTGTATACAGTGTGTTATGCAAGCCGAACAAGCCTACCAAATTTCAATCAATATGGATTAAAAATAAGGAAGTTAAAAAATATTTCTGACCAAAAAATCAAGTAAGGTGAGGCTTTGCAGTATTCATACACATTATGTGGACCTTCAGCAAAAATGAAATTCTAACCCTAAACCTATCAGAACTGGACCAGGATACCAGTACTAAGTTAAAGAAGGGTTAATGGAAGCTCTCCAAAACAAAGGAATAGTGTTTGGAAGCGTAAGTTAATGAAATATTGATCGTTCGAAAAAGTTCACGCCGAACCAACTTTGAAAACACAATACTTGCACTGTCGGACTAAATAATGTTTTTGGTGTAGTGTTAGAAAGGAAATAGTGTTCAGAGACACAAATGCATCATGCATGCCTTTACCCCACACTCAGACATGCTTTAGAGTGTCTATAATAGAAAAGTCCACGCCGGACCAACTCTCATAATTAAAGTTTTAGGGTTAGGGTTAGGGTCATCATTATACTTGTTTTAGTGGTAGATAGCCAGCATTTAGTGGTAGTTAGCCAGCATTGATTTTTTGGTGGTAGGTGGCCAGCATTTGGAGGGTTAGAACTGATCTCGGGAAAGAGGGCATAGATTTTAGGGTTAGAGCTATTCCTGACAATTTTGGGGTTTAGGGTTAGGTTTATGGTTGGATCTTTCCATGCAGGTTATTAATTTTATAGTTATGAGTTTTCTCGACCATGTTTAAGGGGTTAGTGTCACATTATACCAAAATAATGTATTTTCTCACTTAAAGTGGTAGATGGCCAGCATGAATTTTTTTGGTGGTAGGTGACCAGCATTTGAAGGGTTAGAACTGATTTTAGACAATAGGGCTTATATGTGAGGGTTAGAGCTATTCCTGACAATTTTGGGAGTTGGGGTTAGGTTTAGGGTTGGATCTTTCCATGCAGGTTATCAATTTCAAGGTTAGGAGTTTTCTTGACCATTTTTAAGGGTTTCGGATCGTAATATACCGAAATCTTTATAATATTTGATATGTAATGTATTTTCTTACTTAAAGTGGTAGGTAGCCAGCATTTAAGGGTTACGACGGATCCCAAGAAATAGGGCATATATCTTTGGGTTAGAGTTGTACCTCACAATTTGGGTGGTAAGGGTCAGGCTTAGGGTTAGATCTTTACATGCAGGTGATTAATTTTTGGTTAAGGAGACTTGTAGACCAAGTTTGTATCTTCCTATTCCGATATCATTATAATGTCTGATGTTTAATGTATTTTCTTACTTTTAGTTGTATATAGCCAACTTTTTTTAGAGTGAGGAGAAGCAAAAAAAGGTTAGTGCAAATATCTTAGAGTAATGCCCCTTACAATTTTTGGGGTTTTCGGCCAGCATGAGTGATTTTTGGCCACAATGAAGTGTTTTTTTTCCCAGAATAATATGTGATGATTTCTGGCCAGAATTGCTCAGGTTGAAAAAATTAGTGGTATTTGGGCAGACTCGTTCGGATAAGACTTCAGACAACCATCAGAAAAATTGCCCTAAGACCTTAGACAGGAGAACAACGTTCTACTTTGACTATGGAAAACAAAAGTTTTTTTTAGCGAAATTATAGTTACATGTTTATAAATGTATCGACAAATATTTCAATTATATAAAAAAACTTCGAAAGACAAAAAGTTGTGGCTCTTTTGTAGCCTTATAACGATGTTCTTCACTTTGTCCTTCAGCGTATCTCTCCAGGTATATTTGTGAAGCCTGTACGCGTGTCTGTTCTTGTTTTTTAATGAGAGGTTGTATTCTTACTCCGTTTTGCCTGGGTATCCAACAGACTGGTTGGCACATCGGACGATTTTGTCGTGAAGAACGTGGCAAAGGACCACCAAATCGCCTCGTGGGAAGTGTCGCACTTTTAAGTCATCCTTTTTAATTTTGTCAATTTCATCTTCTATGAGACAAAAATTATAAAATCCATTTAGTAATTTTTTTAGTTGAAATGATGACACACTTGAATGTTGACGAAATTATTTTACTAACAACGACTTACCTGAAAGAAGATCGCCAAAAGTATCACAGAACGTTGGCTGCGTTTCTCTTTTCGAGTATTTTCGTGTGGCCATGATGTCCAGGATTTTGATGGACACTAAAACAAATATAAAATTATTGAATTAAATTGCGTTAAAAATGAAACTTTGTAACTCAAAAAAGAACAAACTAGATAGAAATGTAACATAAGTGTGCAAAAATTATTCACCTTCACTTTTTAACTTGCGGCCGTGAACCAAAAAATCAATGGCGCAGCTTTCTGTTTTACTTGAGGGTGAAACTA
>JAYJMG010160041.1:0-12390 GCA_036873935.1 Stomotoca atra
ATAGAAAAAGACAGTCAACAACGAATAAAGAAAGAAGAAGAAGCTGTGAGCAGCACTGTAAGTTTGATGTTGATGATATTCTGTTTAAATAAGCTTCAGTAATTTATTAAATCAATTTCTACATACCATTATTCTTGCATGACAAAATCAAGCTCTCTAAAATTTTTCTGATGAAAATTACTTGACGATAGTTAAAATTTGAGTATTCAAGATTTGTTTGACAGTATTTTCTTGAGAATTCTTTGAACTACATAAACTCCAAAGAATACTATATAAATTCCTATTATTGTAAATAGAATGTTGTTCTTAAACTCCAAAGAAAACATTGCATTGTTATTATATTGTAAATAGAATGTTGCAGTGGAAGCTCACATGTTTATAGAATATTTTCAAAAAGAGTCATTATTAACTAGTATTCTATGTAGTATACAGTATAGTGCATAATAGTAGCTAAAAAGTTAGTTTGTTGATATTTTCAGTAAAAAGAAGATTTTTCCATTAATACATTTTATTTTTCTTGCCAAGTTTATCATTCCAAGCTTTTGATTTAGAGTAGTATATATAAGATGAGAATTAAAACTGAATCCCAGAATTACTACAGAAACCTGGAGATTTGATAGCGTAACAAGATGAAGATCGTTGGTCGTTTTTGGTATTTGGAAGCACTGGGAGATAGTCGTACTTGTGGGACTGTTACAGGGAGGGTTGCAAACAGTTATATGATAATTAATCTATCATTAATATAATTGTATCTATATGATTTATTTTGAATACCTGGACAGTTCGGCTTAATGCAAAATGCTGGTGCTTAGTCCAAAGGAAAAATACATTATTTTTAAAAAGGCCTAAGTCCAATGTTACTTATTTAAATTAAATAAATCAAAAACCTGTAGCACTACTTAAGTCAACTTACTCTGAAAAAATAAATCATCACAATAGTAATCAGTAAAAACACAAACAGAAACATCAACATCAACATTGGCGCTAGGAGAAATCCAAAATGTTTTTTGCATTTTTCTCAAAATATCAAAAATGGACTTAGGCCCTTTCAAAACTAACGTTTTTAGGACTTAGGTCTCTTTAAAACTAAGGGTGCGAACTGTAGGGTAACACTGACCACTAGAAAAATTATTTTTTCAGAAATTAAATTAATGCGCGGAATTTTTATTTTTGTGCAATAATGTTAAATCAATGCTCAACGGTCAGTGCTACCTCAACTTAGTTTATAAGGTAATCATAATATTATGATCAGGAAAACATTCATGTTTCAAGGAATGTTTTCTTATCCGGCGTTACGTAAAAATTGTTTGGTCGATACCCAGTGGGCAAGATCTTTAAAAAGTACGCATAATGTGTCTCGTTTCAATATAAATAACCTTCTCCACAGTGACTTCTTAACGATTTTGCCCACTGCGTAGAACATTGAGTAAGGATTTTCGAGAAAAGTTCTTTCAGAATTTTATAGTTCAGTACGGAAAACTATAACATTTTGAACAATATTTTTATTTGTAATTATCTTGAATTTTCAGTTTTGATTTGGAAACAGCTTATATTTGTATTATGTTCTCGCTTATATTTACACTGTCTGAGACATTCCGAATGATACAAGACATCCTTAAAGGAGAATTAACGTCAAAAAAAAATATTCGCTTAAATAACAGGTTGTATGTGGAGGAACAATTTGGCTTTGTTCAAATTCACAAAAAAAGTTATTTAATGCCCTAAAAAAGCATTTTTCTTTTTGTTCAAGCAATTAACCGTGTTCATTTTGTGACATCACATAAGTACATCTATATTTCAAAATAACATGGAGAAATACAGTGTGCACAGCAGTTTGTATCTCATCAGGTAAGTAAGAACAAGAAGATGAATGATTTGAGAGCTGCTTCTATTCTGAGGTTAGCGAACATGATAGTCTTGATATGCAAGAGTCGGAGAGTATACACAGGCAGAGACTTTTTTCCACTATGATCAGCTTTATACATAGGCATGCCTCTGCTTTACTTAATTACAACTAAAATCAACGACAGGAATTGAAAAACACAAAAGAATGAATAAATTCCGTAAACTGAAATTGGTCTCGCTTACAAATACAAAAGCTATTCACAAAGTAAGTACCGTATTTTGCCGAGTATAAGACGCATCCTTGTATAAGACGCACCCTTAATCCAGTTACACATTTCCAGGAAAACAACTTTTACCTTGTATAAGACGCATCCTTTCTTTTAAAGATGGTACAGCTCATATCCTCAGTTGATAAGGCCTATAACTTCTGCATTCCATTGAAATAAAATGGCTTCTGCATTATTTGCGTTTTAACCATTCATTAAAAAAAAAGAAAAATGTATTTCTCAGTCTTACCGTGGATAAGACGCACCCCATAAGTACGAAGAATATTTATGGAAAAAAGGTGCGTCTTATACACGGCAAAATACGGTAATTCATTTCATTTGTGTCTCATAAACACTGTTCGATCAAATGCGCGATGTATGAACATGTACTGTTGTGACGTCACGTTACCGAGAAAACAAGAAACTTTATTTGCTTGTAACTTGGAGAAAAGTAATGGAATGAAGCTAAAAATTGGAACACAAGTTCATCTTTGGTAGTACTATTGAAGCATCAAGAAAAATGGGCACTTTATTTTTGACGTTAATTCTCCTTTAAAGAAAATTTGAATAATTCTTTAAGCATAGGTAGTAGAATTTGTAGATAGTGTTTATAATAAAGTTGCTATTTGTATTATTTTGTAGATAATTTTTGTAGATAAAATTTTTTTGTATTGGTTAAACATGTGTGTGAAATACATATTCCTGCTAATATTATTTCAACCGCTTTTCTTTCATGTGTCAACTGAAATAGGACGTTTATGGTTTACAGAAAGTGAATGCTGTTATGATGTATTTATGTTGTCTGACGTAATTGAGTGTTGTTCCTTCTCAAGATTTTTATGGTGTGTTTTAGTGAGATACTGGTATTGATTTTAGACCACTCAGAAAATGTCTGCATGTTGTCTGTTGAAAGGATAAATTTAAAAATGTTTGGTTTGAAATACCATAAATTAGGTAATTTTTTTCAATAATGCATTTCTGGTTTTCTTTGAATGGCATTATAATATAAGCATGTGTTTTCATCATATCTCGTTCCTAGGACTTCCACTTCTTTCAGCAACCAAGTTGCTATCAATCAGGCATAAGTCCCAGAAACAAAGTTGGCTCTGACAATGAAAAGCAAATTCTACATTGCATGCAGAAACTTTCGTGGAATAAAAATTATGCATTCTTTTGAAGATAATTATTTGAATTTTTTCTTGTTTATCTTGCTTTTGTTGAAAGAAATATTGAAGAACAACAACTTATGTATTGCAGTTAAATTTTCAAACCAAGTAATATTTGTCACATGGCTGAATCTGCAAATGCTGGAAATTTTATAAAGAAAAAGAAAGAGAAAAATTATTATTGGATGGTGTCTCTTAAAGTAAACTACAGACTTTATTGCAATAATTTTGCCTACATAATAATTCTTGCTTAAATTGTTTTTTCAGCTTTTTCATTTTAAGTAAACTAAAACAAAACTATTTTGCAGGATGAGCGAGACATTACATAGAATTACCATCGATGGCTCAGCATATTACATTTTCACAAATTTATCATCAGATATTACGGATTTCAGCCTGACTCTCACAAATGGCGCTGAAACATACTACGCAGTTGGTGAGTAGAGATTTTATAATATGTGTCCTATAAACTAGCATAGAGATGCTGGTGCTATTCGAAAAATAAAAAGGCATCTGGCATTTTCAAAATGAAATTTGGACTGCTTTTAGGCATCTGCAACTTTATTTTTTACTATTTGATTGCTGAAGGTAATCCTCACTTTGGCATCTTGAACAACCATTTATTGCTTAATGTTATGTCGTCTCACTAATAGTAAAAAAGTAACTGGTTTCCAGGCTAACTTCAACCATGAGCCAGTCTGCATGAGCACGATCTCAAAACTTAGGTTTTTGAATCATACGAAGATTCTTTTGTAAGCATGATTAAAAACGTTCAAATTAAAATATGCCATTCAACTAAATTTTACTTAAAGAAGAATTAATGCAAAAACAAATTTTGCTAAATTACAGGTTGTGTTGAGGAACAATTTGGCTTTGTTCAAATTTATGAAAAAGTTTTTTAATGTCCTAAAAAGGATTTTTATTTTTTTCCGCAAACCATTTATTTATTTTGTGACGTCACACAAGTACATCTGTTTCAAAACAACATGGACGAAAGATAGTATGCCCAGCAGTTCTGCCTCATCTAATATGTAATAAGAAGAATATGAATGTTTTGATACTTGTTCTATTTCTGAGGTTATCATGATGGCCTTTTTATGCAAGAGCCTGAGTATACACACAAATTCCATAAATTGAAATTGTCTCCCTTAAAAATTGAATTTACATAGTATTAAGTATCTGATTCATTTCATTTATGTGCGTCTCATACTGTTCGGTCAAATGTGCCATATGAACATGTGTTCTGCTAAGACATCACACCACTGAAAAAAACAAGAAACCTTATTTGCTTATAACTTGGATGAAAATAATGGAATGAAGCTAAAAATTGTAAAATGGACACTTTAATTTTGACGTTAATTCTCCTTTAAACCAAAAAAGTGAGGGTACCATGGCCTCTGCCGAAACCACCCCCTTCCATTTTGCTTGATTCCTGGTCTTAACTGGTCTTTATTATGTGTGCATGATTTTTTGTCAAGCTAAATGCCACAAGAAAAAATACAAATCTTCTTGTCTTATCATCCTCGACGTAATGATGACTTTGAACTTCTGGGCGAAATTAGGAGACAAATTTTACATTCTGATAAAAGAAGGAAAGAAGAAATGATGAAGCTGTCTTTTCAAAGCAACATTCAGGTGTTGTCATCACACAATTTCTGAATTGCACATGGTAGGTGCTGTCTCTGTATTGCAATCATGCTCAATTGTATATTTATTTATTTTTTGTTTTAGTACTAAAAAGAGAAATTAAAGACATGGCAACAAAACTTGATATGGATGCTGAGAAATATATTGGACTGTTGAAGGAATGTTTTTGTGGCTGTCAAAGTGCCAGCAAAAACAATTTTTTTTTCGAATTGGAAAAATGCTCTGACGATTCTGCACAGGTGAGACTGGAACATGAATATGGAATACTTATTTTTTACCTCTATAAAATGTTGTATCGCACATAAACATGTTTTTAGAGGCAAGTAGGCTCTCAGAAATAGGAAATTATTTTACTGTGGTGAAGAGCAAATATGTTACTTTACAGCCTGTCAACCCTGCAATGTTTGTGCAATGAGAATGTTGAATTCTTGATACACTAAGAAACTTCCGACTCAGCTCTAGTATGGCATTTTGGAAAAGGAAACCTGGAGGTAACTGCTAATAATGGCTGCTTTTCTTGCACTTGCAGCAGCGTGGAAAAACCTCCTATGTTTAAAAACCCTTAAATCCAATTGCCCGAAGCTCGAAACATAAACATTTCATCGTGAGAGAATTTTTTTATGAACTTTTGAAACCTCAAATCTTATTTGCAATAGAAGTTCCTAGTCATTATTCAAGTGAATTTTGCATAAAATCTTTTAACCAGGTGAAACCTTGTTAAGTTAGCTGCTTGTTCAAAGAGACATTTTTTCAGTCTCAACCCTCTGTAGGGTCCCAGTGGGCAAAATCGTTAAAAAGACGCATTACCGTAATTATTCAAATAAGCGCCATGGGCGCTTATTAAATTTTTGGATTTTTTACATGGGGCACTTAATCGAGAGGGGCGCTTAAAAGAAGCGGGCGCTTATAGATTTTTCCAAACATTTAGCTAAAGTTACAGTTAAAAAGAGATTTTTGTTTTCAGTTTTTTTCCTGTACAAAATCTGACAAAAAATTTACAAATATCAAGTTTTGTTTTTTACTTTTTATAACAAAAAATGAAGTAAAAACATACTTTTTACCATGGAAAGTGTGTTTTTATTTATCCTTTTGTAAAAAAGTCACTTAATTCAAATAAGTGCCGATCTAAACGATATATTATTCTATTAAGCACCCCCTTTAGAAAGGGGTGGGCTTAATAGAATATGAGCACTTAAAAGAATATGAGCGTTTATTGAACTTTGAGAGACTTACATGGGCGCTTATTCAAGAGGGGCGCTTAAAAGATGTTGGGTGCTAATTCGAATAATTACGGTATGCATAATCCTTTCAATAGAAGTTCACTTCTCCACAGTAACTTTTTAATGATTTTGCCCGCTAGGGAATTGATGAAAAACCATCTTTATCTTTATAAATGTAAATGTTGTCAGTCAAGTCTCGTTTTCAGGAACTTTTCATTATGTTGTTTGGCTTTGGTCTGATTTGACTTGGCTGCCCTCTGATAATTTAGTTCATCTGCAAACAAGGATTGGACGGAGGAATGACGGTAATTACCTAAAAATCATTTTATTTATATGGCAGATTTTAGGAAATAGGATAACAAGTTATACCTCAAGGGAAGAAATTTTGGCAGATCGCTAGTTTGGAAATGTTGGTGGGAATTTAATTTGGCGGATCACAATTTTTTTTCAAATTTGGCAGGAACTAACTTTGGCCGATGACAGAAAATAAATGAGTGTGAGTTTCACTTTATAACGACTTAAAAGGAGAATTTACGTAAAAATTAAGTGTCCATTTTTGATGAACTTGTGTTCCAATTTTCAGCTTCTTTCCATTATTTTTAAGCAAATAAAGTTTCTTGTTTACTTGGTAATGTGACGTTACAGCAGTACATGTTCATATTGCGCATTCGATCGAGCAGTATTTATGATAGTTGCAAATGATATGAATTACTTACTTTGTGAAGAGTTTTTATTTGTAAGGGAGATCAATTTCAGTTCATAGAAGTTATTCATTATTTGTGTTTTTTCAACTCCTGTCATTGATTTTTAGTTGTAAATAAATAAAGCAGAAACTTGTCTAGCTTCTCATAGTGGAAGAAAAAGTCTCTGCTTCTCCCGCTCTTGCTTATCAAGACTATCATGTTAGCTGACCTCAGAATCGGAGCAGCTCTCAAATCATTCATCTTCTTGTTCTTTCTTATTAGATGAGGCACAAACTGCTGTGCACACTGTCTTTCTCCATTTTGTTATGAAATAGATGTACTGTATGTGACATCACAAAATGAATATGGTTAATTGTGAAACAAAAAGAAAAATGCTTTTTTAGGGCATTAAAAAACTTTTTTCGTAAATTTGAACGAAACCAAATTGTTCCTGACATACGACCTGTTATTTTAGCGAAATTTTTTTTTGACATTAATTCTCCTTTAAATAGTTAAAATATGGCACTTATGTTCTTTGGCGGGAATTTATTTTTGTGAATTAGGATTTTTTTTAATTTGGCAAGAATTTAATTGAGCAAATTTCTTCAAAATCTGTCAAATCCGCCAAAATATCTTCCCGCCAAAGTTTCTTCCCTGATAAGGTATAATGGATTTTATAAGCTATAAATTTGAAGCTTTATTCTATATTTTTGGACTTGGATATGTTGTACATTATAATGCTGAATCCATGATCTATAATCCGAAATTCATAATCTGTAATCTAAAATCCATATTCCCTAATTCACATTCATAAATCAAAAATAATCAAATCCGCATAAAACTTGTTATCCTTTTCCCTAAAATTATCACTTATATACTTTTATTTATTTGTTTATTTGTTTGTTCATTTTTAAGTTTTTATCATTTTTATGGGAGTGGTGCCAACACTCGAGACATTAGTATGTTTTTATCGTTTTACATTTGTCATGTTTGATATACTATCATTATCATTTCATGAGTAAATAATATTCATTTTTAGTGCAAACTTGGAGATTTTGCTTTACTGATAAAGGAAGATGCCTCAGAAAGTATTCTCGAGATTTTCCAGTCGTTGACCAACCAGTTAAAAAGCATCAAGGTATGCATATTCTTTCAAAGCTTTGTAAACCACACTAGCACTGTCTTCATTGGTTAACCACAATAGCAATGTCTTGATTGGTGAACCATACTGGGAATGGTTTGATTTCTGGAGAGGGGCTTATTATAGACAAAACGTTTCATCGAGAGTTAGTGTTGCCAAAAGCACTACTATCCCTTTGTTATTAAATTGGGAAATTTTACGTAATTATCGGACTCAGTTTCTAGGTCGAATGTCTGAAAGTTCGTTCTATTGAATGCTACATCGATTTACTGAAAGTGTTTTGAGTTTGGGATTTAAAATATGACCGGTTGTTGCAAAATTTGAAAAATAAAATAGTCTAGGTACAAGGAACCCCACTATAAACTATAAATGAAGGTTAAAGAATGTCTTTTGCGTCTTTGCATATGAAATTTGTTATTTTTGGGTAAATATTTCATTCTGTCATGCATTGTGTTGCCATAGACGATATGATTCAAAGGACTATCTTGTTGTTTTGTTTTGATAGGCTGAAGTTTCACGACTTAAGAGTACCACCGCCTCGTACCAAACTGAAAGAAAACGCATGATGGAGGTACAGTTACAGTATGCTAAGCACTACGTTAAGTTTCCCTTAATTTCTGTGTCCCTTTAATTTTCGCGCAGAAATTAATAAAGGGACGCTTTTTTCGTGAAGAAGGATGCGCGGAAATTAAAGACGTCATTATATGCCAACCTTACCCCAAAATAGGATATATATTGCATTAATTTTCCTTCATTCCCTCTCATTTTCTATGAAGGTGGGCGAAAATTAAAGGGCGCGCGAATATACAATTTAGCTACGTATGCAAAAATTCGGGGCGCGAAAAATAAAGGGAGCAAAAATGTTAGGGGTGTGAAAAGGGAACTTAAGGTATAAGTTTTAAAATACAAGAAAAGAGTGATTATACTATTGGATAAACGCCGATCACTATTCTTCTTTGTTTTGTCTCTGCCAGTGCTATTGCTCATAAACATCTCCATTTTGGTTTGCTTCATGTCTAAATGTCTGTATATTTTGATGATTTTTGTGACTTAGAAAATGGAAGAGTATGCAGATATAAAAGATTCCCTGGAGAAGGATTTGTATACAAAGGTGAACTCAGCTTTGTCGAAATTACCCTTTATTTTTATGTTTATTAGTACTTTGATTTGACTAAGTACCAAGTAATTTGAGGTAGAGCATTTTTCTTGATGTACATATACGATATGAATATTTTGTGCCTTCACAATGAAGGTAGTGTTCTAAATTCGTAAGAGATTTGTTAGAAAGAGAAAAACTGTGCAGCTGATTTGATGCTGTATCCAGTAGCTGTACCCAATGCTGTTGGTTAAACACTGTTAATTGTTGTTTTGTTTTCATGCAAAAAAATACATTCCCCTCTCAATGTTAGCCTTTCTTCAAGACCCCATTCCACTCGCGCTCAGTAGGGTCTTTGCATTTTCGTCCAAACCTGTGTTTCTGACGTCACAATGGAGTTTCAAGGTTTTCGAAAACTGGTGCATGCGCAGTTAATATAAACAGTTAAAAAATATGGCGGATATGTTCCAGAGGCAGCATGACAGGCAGCATAACAGGCAGCTTATCATGCTTATCATCATGTTAAGTCATCGCATTGCACGGTTTTTATTCGAAATCCACAGGCAAGTAAGAACAATGATTTATTGCAAAAAAATTAGATTTCGCGTTTTGAACTGAAGTACACAAAGGTACGTCTTTGTCAATCCACTGTACTGTACTTTTATTGCCTGAATTTTGTGACAACACGGAAATTTTTGCAGCGGTAGTGTCCAGATTGTATGACGATGATTGTATTTGTAAATGAAAGTGCATTCGTGTTTTTTTGTCGTTTTAAAATGTTATTTTATTTTTGTTTGACATTCGATTCGCCAACACATGCTTTCCCTCGCCTCAAATGGCCATTTTGGAATGAAATATTTTTCGGTCCCAGACTGTTTTTATAACGTGGTCAAACACAGGTTTGGATGAAAGTGCAAAGATCCTACTGAGCGCGAGCGGAATGGGGTCTTGAACAATATGAATTTAGTTACGTAAAACAACGTTTTATTTTATTCCAGTTTTCGTTGGTATTAAACGAGAAGAAAGCGAAAATCAGGGAGCTGAAAGTTGAAGGTATTTTCCTTTTTCTATGACAATCTTAAGCTGTTGCACGTGTGAGAAATGATTTTATATTTAGGCCTAATTCCGCGTAATTTAGTGCACACACAGTGAGTAAGCTTGATTTTTTGGGAAAAGGTCATTTCCATAAGAATTTTCTATAGTTTTGTGCAGATATGATAATTTCATAAATTTGCAACAGATTGGGAAGAACTTGCTTCAATTTCAATTGGGAAAATGTCTGTTAACAGACCATATTTTCACTAGCCAGTGCACTGACATACCTAGTGGGTGGCGATAAAACAATAAAAGCTTATACTGTTTTTTATCTGAAGGACCATTTTGTGCTTTTTTATACGCAAGGCTTCAATTTGCCTCTTAAGTTTTAACATCAAGAACCGTGAGTCAAGTTTTCTTGAGAAAGATCAACTTCCTGTAATTCGAACACTCCATAATTCGAACGATTTTGTTATCGCCTGAGAATTTCAATTACAGTTAGTCTACTTGCATTGCATTTTGGGATGTGATAAATTCTATTCTTAAGGTCAGTTACTTTTTGGCCACATACCAAACTATACAGAACGTTTTAATCGTACAAGAACGCACACAAGTGGTAGAAGCCCATCGGGCAAAATCGTTAAATAATCACTGTGGATGAGTGCATTTCTATTGAAACGAGACGCATATTGCGTATTGTTTCAATAGAAATGCATTCCTCCACAGTGACTTTTAACGAATTTGCCCGCTGGGAGATATGAGAAAGAAACTGCTTGTTGTATTGTAGTGTTAAGATGATATTGCTAGTTTTTTTTGTCTTTCAGTTGGAAAAGGAGCTCAAGTTGTCCCTTCCAGTAAACGTAAGCTACATAATTCTATTCATAATGTCATGTTTACTGCCAGTATTCCTCTACGTTTGTAAGATAAGCTAAGAGTATTCGTTTGCGTCAAATGCAAGTCGCGGATCTTTATTTTACCAGCTTCAGAAAATCTTTGAAGGCGAAATTCTTTGTTCAGAAACTTTGTAAAATCATTTTTGACAGAATTATTTCAAGTGAATCTGTAAATTCAGACACTTTCCTCAAAAAAAATTCAGCATTTTTATTTTATAAATTCTTCGTGCCAATGATTGAATAATTCCTCGAAGCTCCGTTTTCGTTTGTTGGTTTACATTGGTGGTGCACTCAAGTCATGAATTTCGGATCTCCTTTAAAAAGTAACCAAGACTAAGTTTTAGCAATTCAATCATTGGAATAAAAAGGTTTGAGCCTCCCGTTTCAAGATATTTCCCGTGTTGTGATTAAGGCTGGTTTGATTTTTTTGATGTCAATATAGAAGACTTACACCACCAAATGTTCTTAACCCTACCTGTTATTCGGTGTCTCGAAAGCTTCTCAATTCTCGAACTAGTAAGGAAAGTGTGCGCAATTACTTTAGCAGCATGTCTCAAAATTTTGATTTGCTTGAATCCGCGTAACAAGATTGACTCAGTGCATTAACTTCCACTTCGTATTGCATTTTCTTTCTTGCTCACACAGGTGTCCAAGATGATTCGGCCACAGATGATGAGTAAGTCTGTTGTATATTTTATCTTTTTTTGGCTATAATGGGATAATGGAAAAATATTTTTTGAATTGTTAGGATAGAGTTTTAATACAAAGTACATTTTAAATTCTTTAAAAAGTTCTTTTTGTTCACAACATTGTGACAGCATATCACAATTTTTGTTTTTGGAAATTTTGAACCCAGCGATGTCATAATTACGTTCATAGAAAATGCTCTCAAACAGTTTTTCTTATATCTTTGGAGATATCAGAGAAAAAACATGAAATTTTTTTTGCAGCCTAAATTGCTGAAAATTATTCATTTCTTTATTGACCTGATACACTTAGTGATGGCTCCTTCCATTTTTTTCTTTCTGACAACGTTGTAGTTAATCAAAAGAAAGATATATTTATTTATTTTACGTTTTATTTTACACCTTTCTAGTATGTTCGAGTGCGCTCACCACTTACGTCGGCCAGGTGTTTTAAAGCCGGTTTTCCACTAGACGAATTTACTCGCGCAATCTCGAAATAAAGCCATTTCATTGGTTGAAAGTGACAGCACCTCCGTCGGAAATCTTGACTCCCCTAAAAAATGACTCCCCAGTCATTATAAACTAGTGTAAAGTAACTCCCGGTCATTATTAACTAGTAAATATTAACTCCCCAGTCATTTTAAACTAGTGAAATACGACTCCCTAGAGTTATTATTTCCTAGGAAAAGCTAACTCCCCCAGTGGATTTTGA
>JAYJMG010160151.1:0-12375 GCA_036873935.1 Stomotoca atra
ACTTCAACAGGACGGTGCGCATTGAGGGAATCGCCTCAAACTCGACATGCGCAGTTTTAAAAAATGACGTAATGCACCTAAAATCCCGTCTTGAACCTCTTCCCGTCTTTATTGCTTAAGGTCACTAATAAGTTGCCTATGACGTGAAATGATGTCGCATGACGTCGTATGACGTCAAAAATTCGTCAAATGTGGTCATCAATTTGACGTAAAACGTCAAAAATTGGATGTTGATGTTGATGTGTTGAAATATGCCGATTTCAGCATAATTTTTAGCTATTTGGCCAACAAGTTATTATGAATTCAAAAGTGACACTAATTAGCCTTCCAATAAATGGGTAATTACTAATGGACTGTTTAAATCTGTATTTTTTACAGCTTTGCAAATTTTGACCATTTTTTGACAATTTTTGAGGGTTTTTTTGAAAAAAATTTCCTTTTTCACCTCGATGACTCTATTTTTGAAAACTACACTAGTGTGGCTACATTCATGCCAAATTTCAATGTTTCAAAATTAAACAATGTTTAACGTCCACCAAAAAGCCCATGTGGAATAGGGTAAAAAAATGTTTTTTTACACAAAGAGTGCTCAAGAAAAACGAGCAATACAGTACATTTTCGATATCTCGAACTCTGAGGGGACCGGGAAAAAAGTTCGAGACTGCGAGAGTTTGAGATACCGAGAGGTTTTATGGTCCAAATGAGTGCGTAGGGACCGAAGGAATTGTTTGAGATAGAACCATGTTCGAGATATCGAGAGTGGACTGTATAATCAAATGAAGAAATAAGTTGAAATCATAAGTTATATTTACTTATATCATATTTGTTTCTAAACAGCAAGGAGAACAATTTTCCACGATGCGACAAAAAAGAAAAGCAATGCTCAAATGTTATCCACTGCTTCTGTTCCTCCTGTGAAACAAAGATTTGTGCACCGTGTTGGCAAGATCATCAATGCGACCGAAATGCGTGTGTGCCAATTGTATTCGAATCACAAACAGAAGAATTTTTACCATTATGTGAAGAGCATCAAAGTTATGGAAAAGGCATCTGTCAAGATTGTAACCTGAATGTCATATGCGTCTACTGCGAGAACAGAGACCATAAGTCGCATAACATATCCTCATTTAACGAATACGCAGCCCAATCGAAACCTGCATACATTAGTTTGCTGGAAGAGTTCAAATCGCAGATAACTGAAGTGAATATTAGCTACAAAGATGAAATGGAGAAACTTTTTTCCTTTAAAGAGCATTTGAAACAGGAGTTGCAAATACGAAAACTTGACCAAATGAACAAGTTTTATGATAAGTTGGCTGCTGAAGAAAGCAAAATACTAAAAGAGTTGGATTTGAAAATCGTTCATTTCACTGAAAAGTTGAACCGAAATAACTTGATAGAGAAAAATCAAGGAGACGCCATAAACACATTTATCGAGGACATCAAGAATAAAGCAGATGCATCTGTCACAATCGAAAGGAAAGCAATTCTTGAAAGGATTGATGATCTGTCTTCAATCCATTGCTTTAAGGCAAGCCTACCTGTTAATATGGACGACGACGAACTACTTGGTAAACTAGAAGTTAAAGTATTCAAAGAAAGTTCTGTTGAAGCAGCTGCTGTTTTGGATGTCACAATGGAGAAAATAATTGATGAGGAAGAAAGGATTGATGATTGGTTCGATGTTTTGGCGGAGCACCAAACAGGTAAAAAAAACATTATTAATTAGCATCTTAGCCAGCTGGCACAACATGCACTAACAACGTTGTCGCAACGTCGTTTAACCATAATGTGCTAGCATGGAGAGAAATTATTTTTTTAATTTCAAGACAGCTTTTAAACGAACTTCTAATGGGAAACTTGACTGTGTTGCTAAAATCTCTTCATAGTGACCATTCGTTTTTCACAATAGTTTCACAACACCATTCAACCATGATGTGTTTTTTCAGATTCCTGGAATAACCTTTTAGTATCTGAAAGTATTGGAAGGAAAATCAAGTTACATTAAGTTATCAATGGTTTAACCTTCAAACCCGTGTTTTTCCAGACCAGTGTATGCTGGACTCTTTGTAGCTTCTGACTAAGAAAGATGCGTGACATGAAATTCGCCATGAAGATAGAATTTAATAAATACTTCTCAAACGAGATAGAAATGAATACCTTGCTCCAATTTATGCGAAAATTCGAATTTAGCTGTGTATTTTTAAACTGCCATAACTTTTAAGTTTTGCATCTTTAATCATAAAAATGCGATCCAAGGGTATTACGGCGCGCCAAAACGTTTCAAAATAATTGTGGCACGCCATTCAATTTCATGACGTCATTTTTCAAAATTGCTGATATCAGCAGAATTGTTTTATGATGTGTAATGACTTCCGAAAATGTTTCTATATCATTTTCCTATCAAAAGTTATAAGCAATTGAATTTTGAAGTGATTTCTGCCAAAATTTTTAAAATTTGGTTTTACTTTCTCCCTGGGAAAATAAGAAATCTCAATCTAGAAAAACGTTCATGCCATAAAACTTGACAAGAATAGGCAAAATAGACTAGAATCAGAAGATTATGTGCGTTGTCGTTGCTGGTCTATCAATGTTATTAGATTCGCTGGTGTGTGTTGTGCTTAGTTAAGTTGTTTACCACTAACAGCTCTATTACTTGACTCTATTTTCTATGGTTCCAAGGGTTACTGACTCCTTTGATGTTGTTTCTACGAAAAAACAAAAAATTACAACAGAAATCGTAGAAAAAGATTTTACTAAGGCATACATTTTCTTTTGGTTCCTTTTTCGCTCTAGAAATGGAAGAAATACTGTCAAAGGAAAGAAGAGCTCCAAGGTAATAGTTATTTACAAGAAAAATAGCAATCTGTTGACCACCTTCCCAAAACATCTTTTTAATAGATACTAACAGAGAGAATTTTGAAACAGAACTTTTAGTCCTACTTTCATTTTAGGAAATACAGAGAAGAATTTCTCAAAAATCATTTTGAAGCTTTAACTACTAAAGGTAAATTAACAGTTGTTTCATTGCTTTATATTATTTTCGTATCAACGACAATTTTCTTTCTTAATTCTGTTAGGCTCTATAAAGTGATAACACCGTGTGTCAAGCTCGGGTTTATTTCATTCTTATAAAATTAACGCTAACAACAACATGTCACTAATTTTATTTTTACAAGACTGTTTTGTTACAGGTAGAGTTGGAATTGAACCTACGACCTTGGTCGTTCTTGTTATCCACGCATGTGCCCTTTGTTGTTTTATTTATGCGTTGATGTGTCTGTACGCTTTGACTTTAGAACACTAAATCCAACAAATCCGAGTGAATTCAGGTATCCCAGATCCAAATAGTGTAGCATGTTTTCTCGAACCTCATGTCCATTCAGTTGGAAACTATTTACACACATGATTAATTATTTTAACACTTAAGTTCCTGTTGTATCCTTCAGTAATTGTAATTGACAATGTAACAACATCTGATTGGATAATATAAACAAAATTGGCGGGAATTTAATTTGGCGGTCATCATCAAAATCCGCCAAATCCGCCAGAATTTCTTCCATATAGGTATTGTATGGTTTCCTTATATTTCCCCTTCAAAAAATCCAAGTCAGACGTGACATCAGTGTGGTTGCATAAAGTAACCAATAGCTTGTGCTGCTTGTATTTAGAAAACTTGTTTTATATTCTAGATTTATCAAATTTGATATCCGGCAATAGGATCTCAGAATTATCTTTGGCGTTACAATACAAGTCAAACTATGTAACACTTGATCTTGGCTCTGGTCAAACAATGTTACACCGCGCTTGTATCAATGGAAACACAACTGCTGTGGAAATACTCTTACTTCATGGAGCTGATGTCAATGTAAAGGATAATAGTGGATATTCACCTTTACTTAATGCGACTAAAAACAATCACATGTCGCTTGTGCCAATATTGATCGAGTACAAAGCAGACGTAAACATGGAAGAAAGACTTCACCTTTACTATCCGCAGCATTAAATGGTCATTTACATTCTATGGAGTTGCTTTTGAATCACCATGCAAACGTCAATCATGCAGGTGTCAACGGATGGACTGCTCTTATGTATGCAGCATGGAATGGTCACGCACAATGTGTCAAACTTCTACTTGAGCGTAATGCAGCAACAGACTTACGAAATCGTCAGAATCAAACTGCTTTTGATCTTGCTGCTAATCACAAAGACATACAACATATGCTAACAAGTCACATGAATAATAAGTAGTCGAGCAAACTGTTTACACATTGCATTTTTGTGACTTTTTATTCTTTATAACTCTTCATTAGTGTTATTACACCCCCTGAAAATACAGAAAATGTTCTATAATCATGGATACATCAGGGGGTAAACGTTATCAAGTGTATTACATTTTTAACATTTCACTGTTGATATTGTTACAGTAAACAAATAGAACATCATTATTCATTAGTGTTATTATACCCCCTGAAAATACAGAAAATGTTTCATAATCGTAGAGGGATCAGGAGGTAAACTTAATCAAGTGTATGACGTTTTTTAAATGTTGTTATTGTGACTGCAAACTGATAGAACATCCGGGTGTACAATAATGTAGTATTACACGCTTTTGTTTTTGTTCAATAAGAACATTCACTTTTGTAGAAATCCTCAAAAGCTTCTAACTTTTTGTGAGCCAAAAAGGAAAACATACCCTGTTCCTTAAAAAGGACAAAATAAAATCTTTTTTCATTCCAATTTTCGAAAGTTTTTTTAAAGTAAAAAAATTGCATTTTTCGTTAATGCTAATCATAAAAAGAAAACGAAAAAATTGACAAGAAAATAATTTTCTCTCATCTTTCAAGTTTCAAAACATGTCACGTTCAGCCTACGATGCTCTTAACTTCTTCTTATTTTTGTCAGCCTACGATGTGCTTAATTTCTTCTTATTTTTGTCAGCCTACGATGTGCTCAATTTCTACTTATTTTTGTCGGCCTAAGATGTGCCTAAGTTCTTCGACGACATAAGATACTTTTTATTTAACCACGTTATACGACAGTGTTTGGAACGCAAATGTAGCACAATTACCATAATTTAGATCTTTTTTTTTTATCGAAATTCAAAGCTAGTTTTCTTTTCTCATTACAATATAAGATGAAATTTTTTCGAAAAAAGGCAAGTGGCGGTCCGAAAATAGGGAAACACCCCTGGGATTGAGATTGGTAGTGTTCATTTAGTTTTGTACAAAGTGTTCACATACAATATAATAAACGTATTGGGATTTTCCTCAGAAAAACTAACGCATTCCACTAAAACATGTCCGTGTCCATCCGAACCCTTCTGGAAAAGCTAAAACACATGAAACTTTAAATATTGAAAATCTGGAAAAAAAATAAATCTAATCGTTCTTTATCGCTCTTTGTCGTTATGAATATTGTAAACCTTGATGCTATTTGGAATGAAAAACAAATTAAAGATTATTTTAAACAGTTTTATTTTTATTCCATGTTTAGGGTTCGTTTACTGGTTTTAGATATATTTTTGTTCTTTGATGAAATATGTAACAAAACAATCCACCAGATTAATAAATATAAATATGTTGGAAGGAGGTTTATATTTTAGTCTTTAAACAATTGATTTGTTGTAGCTAGTCTTTCGGCAGAGCAGTTGTTTTACTTGTAGTTCTAATTTCTACCTTAAACATTTTGACTATGGGTCCTATATTTTGGAAAACGTGAGTAAAATTATGTATGATGCTTTTTCCGCTTTTTGACTTCAAAATAAATGTAAGAAAGATGTAGTTAAGGCTCGAGATACACTTTCATCTTTCAAAAATGTGGACGTTCTGTTCATCTTTTGTGTTCGCTTTAACATACTTAGCATTATTAATCGTGAAAAAATGCAGTCAGAATCAAAAATAAAATAAAAGAGGTAGTACTGTCAATAAATAACGTCGTGTTGGTTGTGAAATGCAGTATTTATTAAACACTAAAAAAACTTGAAAATCAATTACTCGTTCCATGGAAATTTGATGACGTCAGTATTTTTTATGCAACAATTCGATTAGAAACAAGTTTTAATTTAACTCTGAGAAAGAGAAGAAGGGCTTTCACAAATGTCATATCAGTTTTTCATGAAAATGGAAGGTAGCAGAAAAATAACGAAAAAAAGAAACAAACACAAATAGTGAAAAGTACTAACAAAACAAGTAATTCAATTAAACCCGCTTAAAAGAAATAAGCAAAACCTTGCAGATTGTCTTCTCTGACCATTTGACTTAGTCTGAAGTTATGCTTTTGAACAAAGATTGCATTGAGCCAGTTATTTTTGCAGCTTCCACTGTACTTGTAAATGTGCATGTAAATATGGCTCCGCCAAATGTGCAAAGAAAAAAATAATTTGAGCCTGTTTTTAACACAACAAACAGATTCGGTAAAAACAAACAGTAGAGACCAAACAAACACAAAGGTGACACACGTACCCGTGCGTACCCAACCGTACACGTAACTGTATAAATCAAGGAAAATCTATGCATATTTGACACGTAAGCACACATAATCATCAGATTTTTAGAAAAGACAACAGATTTTTCTAAAAGTTAAGTTGACCTATATATTAGCCTCAAAATCTAATTCCTTTTCTTTTGTCCACCTTATACGAGAATGTCAAGATGACCGACAGTGCGCTATAAATAGAAGAAGCAACAAGGTAGCTGCTTTTCTATCTGCAATCCTGTACAAAATATAATGAGACTGCCTTTAAAAAAATTGGAGCAATTCTCTCTCAGGATTCGTTCAACCAAAAAAGTAAGCATTATTTGGTGAGGGTACAGCGATAGAGTCTCACAATTTTTGTAAAGGATTTTAATCTGTTATCAATCCCTTTGATCCTTAGTATGACTTTCTTTCACGAAAACGCGTCTTCTAACTATTACATTTTAAATGAAAACATTCGGATTCATACGACGGTGCTAAAGTCCATCTTTGCATGAAAAAATTATTTTTTCCGTGTGCGCATAATGAGTGGAATAGTCACGATCACTTCATTTAGCATTCATCGTTTGCTGCATTTCTTAAATCGCTGTTGAAATTTATACGTCCGTCTGGTAATGATGTCTTTGAAATATGTTATAGTCGTGTATTGAAACTACTGACAAGGTTGCGTTTAGGTTTAAGCCATCTGCGTGCTCACAGGTTTAATAAAAAATTCTCAAATACTTTGAATCCGCTTTGCTCGTGTAGTTTGAAAAGCGAAGCAACAAATCTCTTATTTCGTCCTGGTGCAAACTTCTCTCCTCAAAGAAGTAAATAATATTGTTAAAGATTTTCTCACCTTTCTTGGAGCTTACTAAATTCACATTTTTTTATACATTGATTCTAGACTTGATAGTGCTGTGAACAAAAGAATTTTAGAGAACTTTATCAAATATGTTCTGACCACAAGAAGATTCATAGGTCCATAAATGTAAATGATGTTTTATATGCCAAAAGCCGTCCCTGCAGGTAGAACACTTTCCCAGAGAATCTAAACATTCAGTATCATTCGGAATCAAATCCGTCTTCCGGTTTGGAATTTAAAATAAGGCACCCAAAATCTTAAATCAGCACCATCCAATTGATACTTGTGCAAATTTTCAAGAAAAACGGAACATTTTTAAATTTTGACCGAAAACCCCCGTTCTTGGACAAATATTGAAAAATGACCCCTGGATTTGAAATCAGTGTCATCCAATCGTCGTTTGTCTAAATTTTGAAGAAAAACGGAGCATTTTTAGGTTCAGGCCCAAAAATGGGTCCGAACCCATGTTTTTTAGGTACGTTTTGAAATATGAACCCCAGATTTGAAGTCAGCTACCTCAAAATAATCTAAGTGCAAATTTTCAAGAAAAGCGAAGCATTTTTAATTTTTAATCAAAGCTACTTTGATTAATTTGCGAAAAAAAAGAAGAAAGAAGACGAAAACGGAGGAAACCTAAGCCTTTCGTGCTAACGCAGAAAGTCAATGATCTCTTTTTTGTTATCCCAATTGATTGGGAAATGTTGTCTTCGTGTTGTAAAGTTGTTATATTATTTTTTATGTTAGTTTTTCAGTATATGTTGCTCGTATCCTTGTGTATTTTAAATGTTAATAAATAATAATAATAAAAAACCCCTTAAGTCTCTCCACTACATATCGCCCTTATTACTGAATTCGAAAGAAAAGTACCAACAAGAAAAAGTGGAAAGGACAATACATATGGTTTTCTTACTAAATGAGTATGGAGAATATATAAAATCAATTACCGAATATATTATAGACTCCTACTGCTTTGTATGCGAACGTTTGTTATACTGGTGGTTTATTAACTGGGAGAGATAGTCGAGTAGTTATTGGAATGAGCAGATGTACTAGGTTTTGCGCACTTTCACGGCCAACTACGTTCTTCTAATTTAGGCTTTTTCACGCAGACAGTTCGGGTTTAAAGTCAGGTTTCATTGTACTACTTCAACTATGAGCTTTTAGTTCATAAACAGTAATAGGTAAATTTGGCCACGAAAGATTAAAGAGGACAAATTAGCACGTATTGGCAAAAGAAACAGCAGACACGAAGCGAAAGCAAACTTCTTTTTCAAAGAAAAGTCACGTTCTTCTTCCATATTGGTGTAGTATTTGGTGTAACTTACTTTACGCATTCTGGAGTTTCGTTTTACTTCTAAAGATCGGTAGCTAAGGCCATCCAAAAAAAAATGCTTGTTTCCGAAAAAGCGGGTCACGAAAAAAATAATCACCCGGGAGGCCGCCATAACCTCTTTTTTACCGGTTGCCGCGCTGATTTTGCGAATAATTTTGGGAGTATTATGCAGCTTTATGTTTTGTTAAGAATTTTGATTTTAACCGCTAGTGTCTTTTTCTAGAATGTCAGACATATCTAACGAATAAAATCAAAGCAAAATTGAAAATAAAATTAATTTGTGAAAACTCTTCAACCAGCACATCTTTTCTCATAAGATATTATTATGCTGCAAGTGATAAAAAGATCAAATCATCTTTTCTTCCATTATGATCAAGTATTTTGTTAGCCAGGATTCCTAGCACTCTTGCCGCTATGATAGAATTTGAATTGTACTCGAAATTCAAATTCTGGCTAGTATTTTGTATGACTAATACGTATATTGTGATATTTTGTATTGTGTATTTTTAAAAACATTTAGCCTTGTTTTTCATGTGAAAAGGGGCTATGTATTTGGGAAGCTGTTGAGATATTTCACCCAAAATTTTGTGTGTTGGTTAAAATATCCGAGGAAGTATACATATAAGTCTAAGAAAAATAATGCTATTTGTTTAATTTCATTTTTGTGTGTTTCATAAACTCGTTAACTATCAAATTTAAATACTATTTCCACAGTCCATCTTGTAAGCTCCAACCTTGTACCTGCGAGTCCAGTCTAGTGATATTTATTTTCGGGAATTTTTCAGACGCAAGTTTTTATAGTTTGTCAAGCTGCATGTCTGCATATTTTTTCCGTTTCCCGTTTTTTCGTTATAACCTTGACAGATTGTGTAAATAGTCCACCACATTTATAAAAATGGCATTGCAAAAGTGCCAAATCTCGTCCTCCGTCGCGCCTGTCCTCATATCGAAAAGATACAAACGGTCCTGGGATCAAGGTTGGCCAAAACTCGTTTACGGATAGCATATAATCCTTGGTCAGCCTCGATCCCAGGGCTTCTTTCGCTTTTCAACAGGCTAGACAAAGAAGCGGAAAGAAGCCCTGAGAACGAGGTTCATCCTTGGTCTCCTTTGTTGCCAGACGACTTTCGTTCTGATGCTAAAAGCAACAAATACTCGATCCCAGTGATTTTTGTCGTCTTGCGGTTTTAATAGGATGACTTCGTCATATTTCTTATGCTTCGTTTCGTCTTCCAGTAATCAAAAAGAGACAAGGCTAATTAAACTGTGATCCGACTTAAATTCATTCCAATAGGGTCATCAGCGAACGATTTAGTATTGGAATCTCATTTTCCGATAAAAAACAATTTGGAGCTCGATCATCTGATATTTAATAGTACTGCAAATCGATTGCGTCCCCCACCTGCGAATAAACCCTCACCTCGAATAAAGCTACCATTCTTAAAATCAACCTCGTTCCCAGGAAAAATAGGAGACGAAGCCCTGGGAACGAGGTTCCCTTGAAATGAATTTTTTTAATAATTGTTACATATTGAATATCAGATTAAAACCTCGCTGAAATCAAAGAACATCGACATATCAATTGTTCCAGGAGGTTGCACGAAATATACATACATCACGGTTTAAAACTTCATCTTACACAAAAGCAATAGATTTGATGCTAACGCAAGATGGGGGGCAAAATTAATCATTGAGTTTGTCTCCCAGTTTTGCAGCCTAGCGGCTTCTTGTTCCATTCTGTTATTGCCACCTTAATTAAATATATTCTCTTTCTCTAAATTCATTCCAATAGGGTCATCAGCGAACGATTTAGTATTGGAATCTCATTTTCCGATAAAAAACAATTTGGAGCTCGATCATCTGATATTTAATAGTACTGCAAATCGATTGCGTCCCCCACCTGCGAATAAACCCTCACCTCGAATAAAGCTACCATTCTTAAAATCAACCTCGTTCCCAGGAAAAATAGGAGACGAAGCCCTGGGAACGAGGTTCCCTTGAAATGAATTTTTTTAATAATTGTTACATATTGAATATCAGATTAAAACCTCGCTGAAATCAAAGAACATCGACATATCAATTGTTCCAGGAGGTTGCACGAAATATACATACATCACGGTTTAAAACTTCATCTTACACAAAAGCAATAGATTTGATGCTAACGCAAGATGGGGGGCAAAATTAATCATTGAGTTTGTCTCCCAGTTTTGCAGCCTAGCGGCTTCTTGTTCCATTCTGTTATTGCCACCTTAATTAAATATATTCTCTTTCAGTAATAGTCTATCCGGAGCTGGTAATGTCATTCAATTGTTAAGTCAAAAATCCCCTCTACTCCGTTAACTTCTCGGATTTTCGTCTCTTATTTCCTTCACGCTTTTATAATTAGCACCTCTCAAATTTCACGTCTTTATTATAAGTAAATAATTGAAATGAAGCGTAGATATATGTCCAACATGCACATGCCGGGCTATTTACTCACTTTTATATATCTTGTTTAATTTGTTTATATGTTTGTTTTGTGTTTTTGAGTTAGATTAGCAAAATTGCGATTATCTTGTGATCACAGCCTAGTCAAGAATTTCCACTTGTAAAATCTATTCGTGGATTGAGTTACATTTTCTTACGTGACAACTGTCTTTATATTGAAACTACTTTAAGCGCAGCTTTCTACTTTGAACTTTAAAGTTGTCTCAGTAGTAAAACGGACTTCTACTCAGATTCAACATACAAAGATGCTTTCTACTGTTATATTTCGAAATTATTTTCTTTGTTATTCCACCTCAGAAAGTACAATAACCTAACAAGGATTTCAAGAACACTTTTTCAATCCTCAATTGTCCAAGTAATGTTAACAATCCAAATTTTTGATGAGAATTTTTTAAAACGAATTTTGACTTTTCTAACTATCATATTTCAATGACCTATCTAGCAGAACCATTTCATATCGAAAAATGGAGAGAACGCACCTTATTTTTTAGCATATTAATAAAAATGTCTGTGTTACTGGCCATGATAAACAAAACCGTTCTCAACTTTCATACGAATTCACCGTTCATGATTTGTAATTCTAGAGACAATTATGGATCTCCACGAACGATCGTTTAAATACAGCCTCTTACAGAAAGAATGCATTTTTTACATTTGCTCAAACGACTGCATCATGTTCCAACTTTCACTTTAAACGTGAATTTTGAACGATTGTAACGTTCAAAAACATGGCTGAAACGTCTTACAACACAGTTATTGATTCGTTATTCAAAGCGCTGCAGTGTGTTGAATGCAATGAGGTCTTGCAGCACCCAAAAACGTTGCCATGTTCTCATGTGATTTGTAAAAAATGTATTGATGCTTTGTTGAAGTTTAAAAATGATGAAAGCGCAATCATCGTGTGTCCAGAAAGAGAATGTTGTGGAAATTTCGTTTTGAAATCAGAGGAAACAAGTGACAGCTTTCCAAATTCGAAAAACGTGATGTAATAAGTGTTGTCTATCTATGTACTTAGGCGCTCACTGTGTTCTGTGGTTTTATATCTATCATACGGTGCTTACTGTGTACAAATGCTCTTATCTCTCTACTACTGTGTTGCACTGCTAGGGAACACAGGTTAAATGCCAAATTGGACTTAAGTCATTGACACGTTGTCCTACTCTTACCTTCCGAATAGACGGGGGGGTTTGAATAAGCGGGGGGGTTGGACACTGAAGCAAATTTTAATAAACGG
>JAYJMG010160373.1:0-12370 GCA_036873935.1 Stomotoca atra
GCCGTGTGTCACTGCTGCTTGACCATGCCTTTTATGTAGACCACGGATAAAACTGCAACGATTTACAAGTTTTTCATAGGTTGTTTTTTGACGTCGTGCTGAGATTTCCGGCGCACATTGCATTGCATGAAAAAACAGTACTTCAAGTTCAAAACTTACGTAATCTTGAAAAAGAGCGGAGCATTTTTGCTTCGTTTTTTGTTTTGAAAGAAAAGGAACGAAGAAAACAAAGTAAAGAAAAGAAAACCAAAGCAGCACAGTTGGAGCCAGGAAAGAGAAGTGTAGTTGCAAGAAAGGTTAAAGTGAAGAGAGATACAGCAATTAGAGTGAAGTGATGAGATAAAAGATTTGCGTTACGAAATGCATGTAAGCAACATAGTTTTTTGTTATAATTTTGTTTTGTTTTGTGTTTTTGTGTCATCATTTTCTATGAAAAAGCGCTTTTTTTATTTGCTCATTAAAGTCATACTAGTTGCTGTAACAGCCGGTTGGTTAGTGTTAATAATTATTTTCTGGGGATGTTTTTGGTGGTGCTAAAGTAATATATAATTGTTTTGCTTGCACATATTTTGTTTGTTTCACAAAATGTTATAGGTTATAAGTTCAGGTTTTCATCCTTGCTTTCCTAAACCATGGCAAGATTGATTTGCAGCGAGGGCAGAAATATAGGGTCGAATCCCATGCAGTCCCACTTTATACTTCTCTCATGAGTCATGACTTTGATACAAAGCGCCAATTTTTGGTGCATGGGAACACTAGTCTTTTCGAAATCATTCAAGAAGATAAAGAAGAAAATAAAAGAATCTACCGCAATAATTCTTAAGGTGCGTGTTCCGTTTTAAGAAACCAGTAGACATATCATAAACGACGTTTAACAACCTCACCAACATTTTTTCAATTTTTTCGCAACGTTGTTTGACCATGATGTGCCTGCTTGAAAAAGTATTTTTAATATAAAAAAGGAAAATATTTGATAATGAAATGATGGGATAATGTACGATCGCTATTTGCAATCATTATTTCCTTTTTTAGATGAGAACTTTCATCGTTCCTTTGGGTGTAGCATTATGCTATGTGGCTTGTGTTGAAGAAACAGCGACCGATGAAAAATTAGTAACACACGAAGTAGCCAATCATCATCTAGAATGAAAAAATATTTGCAAGATACACCCACCAGGACTTCTTTTAACTAGTTTGATCATACAAATGGAGCAGGTATTGGAAACAAGATTGCTCTTCATCAAATCTTTATACTTCGATTTATGAACACAAATGAAAAATTATGAGCAAAATGACAGCCAACAAGAACTTCTAGGTTTAAGTGATAAGCCAGTTTAAGAGCATAAAGATAAAAGGCGCGTGAAAAGAAATACCTGGGAAAAAGTGGCAAATATTGAATTCATCAAAAGTGTTCAGTGTTTTTGCCGTATTTATGGCTATTACTATTTCTACAGGAATGTGAATAAATAGTTTTCCAATTTGCCATCAGATCTATCTTGCATTTGTTTCAGTCATCATTATCTCCAATAGCCAGTAACACCGACTCAATATCGCCAAGAAAATATTTTGCGCGGGGCGCATGGGGTGCGTGTCGAGGAGTTTGTGAAGAAGTTGATTTTCAAAAGGCGGTAAAACGCTCGGGATCGATATAATTCCCATAATTATGCATTCAATTAAAATTCTGTATGATGTAGACACAAGATTTCTTTTTCAGGGACAAGATATCAAAGAAAATTCTTTAATCAGAAAAAACTTCGTCGAACAAAATTTTCGTCACCTTCCAAAAATTTCGTCACTTTTGTCCGACGAAGGTTGTCCGATAACGTTTTTAAGACCTGTTATTACTGTAAGATTCGATCAATACCTCTCTGAAGGTAGAACTTATTCTAAACGGCTAGCCTCGATCCTAGGACCTATTTTTGATTTTTGATCAAAGCTGCTAGAAACATCTGGGGGCCTTATGAAGTATTTAACATTAGCTCAACATGTATTCCCCTAAAGATCGAATTTTGTTACTTCAATACACTGACCAAATCGAAAAGGTCAGGGGGTTACGAATGGAGATATGAGAAATTCGCAAAATAATCAATTAAGGGAAAAATGCGAAAAGTTGGATAATTTCAAGTTCCCTTTTTGTGAAAATACAGGTATAAGCTTTAAAAGATAAAGAGAGTCTACTGTATAAGCTTGAAGAGATGCTTTTATAGTTTTTGAAAAGCTGACCACACGGTCAACAGGATTCAAATTTTAAAGTTATGTGATAAAAGCTGTCATTGCAGTAACATGCTTTCGTCCTGTTGTCATAAAACATATTTTAATAAACCCAATACGTCCATCCCAATCATCAGCTGTTGCTTTATCTGTTCATTTCTTTGCTGAAACAACAACAATGGACATCGCTCTGTAAAGAAAAAGACGTCAATTAAATATGGTAGCGAGAACTGGTCTGTGATTGGACACGTTTTGGTCATCAACAATCACTGCTGCCATCAAATTCTCAACATTGTTGTCGACAATATAATCAGTTATGTGATTCATCTTTTGGCTGTTTGGATTGATAACTATATGTCCGACGAAACGGTAACGTGATCTCTCCAACGGATGTCTCCAATCAATATTATACCTCAATTCAGAGTGGACGAGGCTGGACATTAATCGATTATCATGTGAAAAATCTCCCATCACCACAAATGGAAGCCTCCGTCCATTCGCATTCTGAAACCATGAATTTAAAACCGAAACGTAGAAAGCTCTTTTTATTTTCCGTGTGCTGTTTTTATCTACATGGAAATTAACAACATATAGGGGCTTCTTGATAAATCGGCGACGAATAACGCGACGTTTTTGATCGGATAACTATACTTGAAAAGTGACCTTAGTCCATGTGTAGAATTTTGTGTTACTTGCAATACTAAATCCACTTTCTTCCACTTTCAAACGCCATGAATTCTTATAGAAAATCGGATTCATTGAGCCGTTTTTCCCGGGAACAAGTGATGTTTTACCGACCGTATAGCTTACAAGACATACTTTCAGGAACTCTACTTCGTCTGGCGATACATGCTGCAAACCAATAATCTAGTTGGAAGAAAAGCAAAATAACATATAGTGATTTCTTTTTGTGGCACATTTTGTCTCAAATTAGTCGAATGCCTCCTCTCTGGAGATAAGGTTGCATTTTACAAGTGAAGTTTAGGCCCCCAGCCTGAACGTAGTTTTACAGATCTCCGGGGCACTCGTATTCCGTAGTTCTTTATTTACGATCTGTATTTTATTCACGCTGTTCCCTCTTGAGAGTTCTAGTATTCATACATCATTCGCGCCTTTCTTGCCATTCTCGAATCAACAGCGAACAGACAATTACTGACGTTTGGTTTTGAAGGAATATACCTCATCGCAAGAAAGTACAACAATGGAAGTATATTTTGTTAGTTTGTCTCATTTATTCTGACTATAATTTGCTTTTGGGGAACATAATGAGTAATAAGAAGCTCAAGAATAATAAGCTCAATCAAAACGATCGTTTTACAGAAACTACGATTACACAAAATTGGAACTCTGTGGCAAACTCCAAAAGCTGCCTTACCTGGGCGCACTCTCATTAAGAGAAGTTGGTTATGTTAAGCACGGTGTTTGTTCTTGAAAAAAAAAAAAATATAAATTGAATGCTACACATTCACGGAAATCAGTGAGAATGTAAATCCTCCAGAGGCTGACTTTGATTGACATACGACACTTTTCCCATCGTTATTACCGTTCAATCCCGTGTCAGTAATATGTTTGTATTGCTTGCCTCGTTTAGTTTTCTCGTCTGTGTTTTTCTTCTTAGATATTGTACCTACTCGATATTGTCAGCGAATAAAGGTTATCCAGACCAACACTTTATTTCTAAACGAATATAATACTGGTGCAGCCGCCTGGCCCCCTTCGCTTAAGGTTAGTTCTTTGATCCTTACTCTGTGATCGCAGGGGTTGAACATGCGTTAGATAGAGTACACGCTTTCTTCACAGCAAAATTCCTGTCGACGCTAGGAAGGTTTTTCGTGTTCGGCCTGCCCCATGTGTTAAGTGTGTTAGTTTCAGTATTTTGTCTGGTCGCTCGTATTTTTGGGCGTTTGGAGGTACTTCGCGACAGCCTAGGTGTAGATAGCCAGATCAAGTCTAGGTAATCTTAAGGTCCACTTGGTAAGTATGCCTCTGGTAATAGTGCTAGGCGCGGTGCTCGAATGGGACGTTGTCCAAGAATAAGAGCACGTATCACCTAACAGCGAGTTCATCATTGTGTAATAAATGCAAAGAGCGTTGCTCAGGGGACGTAGTCCAAATTAGGGCACTTTACACTAAGCGCTTATTGTACCTCCAGATGTTCCAAAAATTGCGCCAATAACTGTAGTTAGTCTTTCCTGGGTATCTCCCCTGAGAAAGCTGTAAAAGAAAACATTCAACCATTTATTATTCAAGTCGGGTAAAGTAATGAAACTATCAAAGGGTCGGATACTAAATCTAAATGTATTTTTAAAAATAAGTTCAAAACAACCTCCTGAAAAGTTACATTTTCTGGTACATTATACTAACTAAATTGAAAAATTTAGGAGTTCGGTTATTGAACGGTTAGGATCTGGAAACTTGCATGTTATGTCTCTTGTTAAAATATTTGAACTTTGATTTTGTGAAGTTCTCGTTAAGCTGATGAGACTAATTTTGTTTCAATTGAAAGCCAATATATAATGCAGAAGTGAGGCAAACTTCAAGCGAAAAAACCATCTCAATGTTGAAATACTGGAAGGAGAAAATCGCCGTGATCTTGCAAAAACACAGAATTCGTCACTGCTTGCTCGGTAATTGAAGCAACATTTCAATTCAAAATTTCTCGGAAACAAAACACACGAAACGTCATTAGAAATAAGCAAGACTAAGCAATTATTGTGCCGATTCCTGCGTCAAGTTGTCATTTCGATAACTGACAAACGGTGCGGTGAAGGAAACACTAGATGCACTAGAAATCACAAAATTTATTTGACCATTCAAAATAACATTTACATAGACTAGAAAGAGCGCATCCCTAGCATGATCCCTAGCAATCACATCATGGTCAAACGACGTTGTGGCAACGTTGGAGGTTGTTACAACGTTTTTGCAACGTCGTTCGACCACAATGTGCTTTCTCAGTGTAAAATCTTCAAGCTGGTAAAGGTCATTAAAATATAAACTATACTCACAGTTGGCTTGATCTTCTTAATATGATCGCAGAGTTCTTTCTTTCTCGACTCCTGGCTTCCATTTTTTCTCTCCACATACTAAGAGACAATCTTTAGAGCATTTTCTTCTTTTTCACCTGGCTTCAATGCTCTTCTTAATGCACGGTCGATTAATACACTATTTAGTCCACAGCTGAAGGCGTGACCTCTGTTACCTCGGTTAATTCCTATCGTAATCGTATGCGCTGTGATAGGACTGCATTGTTTCCAATCGTCAAATGTCTTCAATCCGTCGCAACTCTTCTCATAAGAACAACGCTGAGAAAAAGTACCGCTAACACTTGTTTCAGCCCCATGGTAAACTAAAGTACCAGTTGTCAGCTAGTACTCCTTTTAGTTGTCTCAATGCCATAACATCTCATCTATTTATACTATGTATCTTGTTATGATTTGTAACCTGAAACCTTATATTTTTTATAAATATGAAGACGTCATTCGGCATAAGAATATAAACACGGCGAATAATGCTTGGAGATTCATCTGTCAATTTCGTTGTACTATTAATATAAGCAGCTATATGTTTCAATTACAAAAGGGAATGGCATTTCATTAATAGAGCTGCAGCATATGACCAAAAAGTCTTCATTCATTCTATTCATGTTGTTTTTGCGGAGCCCCTTAGGCATTTAAGTGTGGCATTTAAGTGTGTGTATTCGCCATCTTTGACACAAAAAGTGGGGTCATGCGACACAACCTCATGTGAGACTTCCCGTGTTGATCACATACAGCTTACTAGGTTTAACTCGGATTCGAGACGCTTGTTTTACCTACTTGTCGTAACACCGATTTTTTATGTAAACATTGACACGAAAAATGTTCCTTTCGTCAGGCGGTTTAAAGCGGGAATCAACTGTCGTCAGTGCATTTTTGAGGAAGGTGCAAAGAACTGACGTCATTGCATTGCACCCCTAAATTTGGGTCTTATATCTCGGATACTAGAGTGAATAACTCACGTCTAAGGGGTTTCACATTGCCCACGGGTCATATAGGTCATGCTGCCCCCATTATGACGTCACTAGAATATCTTTGACACGATATATCTCCGTAACCACTCATCAAGACTAAATGATCCTATACATCAATACTTTTTGCTTCTGAGAACTTTAATTTTTGTCCTAAATTGTATAATCTTTGACGTCACATAATACTTTTTGTTGATCAGTGGATAGGTGCAAAACCTTTTTCGCTTGCGAACATAGGGTCCTCGCGCCCGGCTCCGCAACCCTTATATTACTGGTTTGCGGAGCTAAGCGAAGTGAGCGCCAGCGAACTTCGCTCAGCGGAGCATATTTGACATTTAAGTGTGCGTAATATTTCCTACCAAGGGTTTGAAATTTTGGCACCATTTGGGTAATTTTTGATGAGCGGTAATACCAAAAAAAATAGTGAATTTATTTCTTCTGTGATTGAAAGACATATGATAACCGTTGGATGCGGAATTTTATGCTGTATTCATTTATGCTTTTTATTTCACCCACAAACTTGCTCATATTCTGTATTATTGACACTTGCAAACAAAGGTAAAGAACAATGGAAATAATTATGACGTCATAACTATAGAACAATAAAAATTATGCCAAATTGTAGAGAATACCCAAAGATATTGCTGGTCCAAATTTCAAAGATAAATACTGAGCCGTTTAGATTTTATTGAGGGGGTCCATCATAAATCCCCCCAGACCCTCAGATCCCTTAAAAACCTAGGCCTAATAGGGTTAAAATATATCTCTCTGATGCTCCTGATTGAGACTTCTGTGACGAAATAGTGAGCATGAAAGATGTTTTTTTTCATTCTATGAAAATTCCACAACATCTAACAATGTCTTAAAAGTAAACACATAATTGAGTCACGCAGAACTTCTCTCAAATTGTTCCGCCAGATTTTTTGCTATCATTGCTTCTGATCCGTGTTATGTAAATATCACTCTTTCTAGGAACAAAGCAGCAAAGATTGACAGGTGATCAGAATAAAACTGGCCGTTTGGTCTCAAATCAGTTAAAGTAGCTGAAAGAACAGTATCAAATCGAACTGTCAGACGTTATCAAGTAATTTAGCTAACAGTACATCTCATACTAGAAATTAAATCCCCGGGAAAATTTCAAAAAAAAAATTAGTATACAATTTTTTTTGTTCACAAAAGGAGCCTAATCCCAGCTACAGCTTTGTTTGATGAAAATGGTTTCGAAATGATTGATTAATAGCTATTTTGCAAATTACGAAGATACATCAATGACTCACAAAATCCTCCATCTTTATTGATTTATTGCTACTTCCCTTTCCAAACTTTGTGAAAGCCCACTTAAAAATTGGGTGCTTGCATAGGAGACTGGTAGTAGAAAAGTTTCCTCAAATTATTGGAACTTTTGTTGCAGTTGCTAATCAACTGGCCGCTTACAAAAAACATGTTCAGTAGCAATAGTCATTAATAGTAGTCGCATCCTGCAACAATTATTAGCTAATTTATGTTTATTAAATGAAACAACGTAACTGATAGAGAAGACTCTATGACGTTAATTTCCATAGAAAATATTTATTACGGAAATATTTGTGATGGAAATTGAAAGAATCAGAATGTTTTTTACACTTATTGCTTTGAATCCAAATTTATCCAGATTTATTTTCAAAACTTCCTTTTGAATATTTATCAACTTTTTAAATACACAATGACAATTTTCCTTGATGATAGGGATTATTTCTTTAAGCATCTTTTCTGGCGTATATTATTTCGCTAATGTACTGAATCAAGATGTTTTATTTATAGATGTTTCAGGCACATATAAAAAAAGACTGAATACAATTACTACATTGCGACTATATTTATCTGAATCATTAAGTAAAAAATGGTTTTTGAGTGGCCTCCACCAAATTATTAACTAATGCACTGGTTTTCTGTCCAATCCATTAGATAAAAAGAAAAGAACTGTTTTCATGCTATTAAAAAATATATAAAAAAGAAATTGTGATACAAATTGTTATAATTTTTAGAGATTCAATTTTGCTGATTTTAGAGTCTGTTCTTCTGGAGTATGGCTTTCAGTAATGTTCTGGGAAAGCACTGACTTGTTATTGTGTTTTGTTTTGTGTTTTTGTTATTGTGAAGCTATTTTTAATATCACTTATGAGCCTTTAGAGAAAATTCTTTGTTCTATTTCTATGACCTATGTTTATAAATTTTGTAAATATGAAACTTCTTTGTTATTTGATTATTGTCAAATAAATAGTTTTTGCTTACTTTCTCCGTTGTTGATTATTATTCTAAACTTTTAACAGCTCGATATGGATTTCTGTGTCAGATTCAAGCACAAATAATGACTTTCATACACATTTACGTCTTCCTTCATCGCATTTTATTTTTCTGTAGATTTCAGCTATTGAGAGAAAGTATAAAAAATTAAAGATTTGATTGTTTTAATTGACTTGATTTTGTTGCAGTTGCTTATCAACTGGCTTCTTACAAAAAACATGTTCAGTAGCAATAGTCATTAATAGTAGTCGCATTCTGCAGCAGGTGTAAGCTAATTTATGTTTGTTTAAATGAAACAACGTAACTGATAGAGAAGACTCTATGACGTTAATTTCCATAGAAAATATTTATTACGAAAATATTTGTGATGGAAATTAAAGGAATCTGAATGTTTTTTACTTTATTGCTTTCAATCCAAATGAATCTACGAAGGATTTATTCTCAAAACTTTCTTTTGTATATTTATCAATTCTTTAAATACACAATTTTCCTTGATGGTAGGGATTATTTCTTTAAGCATCTTTGATGGCGTTTATTATTTCGCTAATGTACTGAATCAAGATATTTTATTTATAAATGTTTTAGGCACATATAAGTAAAGACTGAATACAATTACTGCATTACGACTACATTTATCTCAATCTGTATGTAAAAAATGCGTTTAAAGCTTGGTTTTACGCACACGAAAAGACTGTCATTTTTTTTCGTTAATGCAGCCAAGTATGACAAATAGCAAAAATGTTTACCAAACTTTCCGTAATGCATCGATAAAACGCCCCCTTCTTTTAAACGCCTCCTCCGCTGAAACGCCCCTCCTAATCACTAAAATATTAAATAAACGCCTCCCTCTTTTAAACGCCCCTTCTTTTAACGCCCCTCTCAAAAGAGGCATTTATATAAAACAGCATTAATGCTCACGTAGCAGTCTGATGGTAGTGTAATACGAATAAAAACAAAGTTTAATTGTTTTAAAATTTTATTATCTCTTATCTATCTCTCTTTTGGTCTAAATATAATTTTTATTGTTAAAAACAGTTTCTTCCTCCAGAACAGTTCCCTACTTTCAGGAGTCTCTGCATTTTTTGCGACTTGTATCAAAACCAATTTTTTATATTTTTTAATAAACGCCACCTTCTTTTAAACTCCCTTCTCGATTAAACGCCCCCTTTGGAAATAAAACTATTTAATAAACGCTCCTGACAGCCCACAAGAACTTCTATGTTTAAGTGATAAGCCAGTTAAAGAGCATAAAGATAAAAGGCGCGTGAAAAGAAATACCTGGGAAAAAGTGGCAAATATTGAATTCATCAAAAGTGTTCAGTGTTTTTTCCGTATTTATGGCTATTACTATTTCTACAGGAATGTGGATAAATAGTTTTCCAATTTGCCATCAGATCTATCTTGCATTTGTTTCAGTCATTATTATCTCCAATAGACAGTAACACCGACTCAATATCGCCAAGAAAATTTTTGCGCGGGGCGCATAGGGTGCGTGTCGAAGAGTTTGTGAACAAGTTGATTTTCATAAAGGCGGTAAAACGCTCGGGATCGATATAGTACTCATAATTATGCATTCAGTTAAAATTTTGTATGATGTAGACAAAGGATTTCTTTTTCAGGGGCAAGATATCAAAGAAAGTTATTTATTATCAGTAAAAACTTCGTCGGAAAAAATTTTCATCACCTTCCAAAAATTTCGTCACTTTTGTCCGACGAAGGTTGTCCGATAACGTTTTTAAGACCTGTTATTACTGTAAGATTCGATCAATACCTCTCTGGAGGTAGAACATATTGTAAACGGCTAGCCTCGATGCTAGGACCTATTTCTGCTTTTCGATCAAAACTTCTAGAATCATCTGGGGGCCTTATGAAAATTTTAACATTAGCTAAAAATATATTCCCCTAAAAATCCAATTGTGTTACTTCATTGAACTGACCAAATCAAAAAGGTCAGGAGGTAACGAATGGAGGATTGAAAAATTCGCAAAATGATCAATTAAGGGAAAACGCGAAAAGTTGGATAATTGAAATTTCCTTTTTCGTGAAAATACAGGTATACGCCTTAAAAGATAAAGAGATTCCACTGTGTAAGCTTAAATAGTTTTTATAAAGCTGACAACACGGTCAACAGATTCAAATTTTAAAGTTATGTGATGAAAGATGTCATTGCAATAACATGCTTTCGTACTGTTGTCATTAAACATATTTTGATAAACCCAATACGTCTATCCCAATCATCAGCTGTTGATTTATCTGTTTATTTCTTTGCTGAAGCAACAACAATGGACATCGCTTCGTAAAGAAAAATACGTTAATTAAATATGGTAGCGATAACTGGTCTGTAATTGGACACGTTTTGGTAATCAACAATCACTGCTGCCATCAAATTATCAACATTGTTGCCGATAATATAATCAGTTGCGGGACGAATCTTTTGAATTTTTGAAATGGAAAAATAAAAAGGGTTTTTTCTGCGATGTAACACTGACCACGTCATATCATAGAAGTTTTTGGAGAATAATCGATCGTGTTCAAAATCTTCCATCGCTACAAATGGAAGCCTCTTAACCACCGCAGTTGTAAACCATGAATAAAAAAGAGAATCTGCAGCTATTTTTGTTATATTCTGTTTGCTGTTTTTATCCAAATAGGAATTTAAAACATATAGGGTCTTCTTGATAAATCTGCAACGAATAACGCAACGTTTTTGATCGGATAACTTTGCTTGAAAGGTGACCTTAGTCCATGTGTAGAATTTTGTGTTGCTTACCATAACGGATCCACTTTCTTCCACTTTCAAACGCCACGAATTCTTATAGAAAATCGGATTCATTGAGCGGTTTTTCCCGGGAACAAGTGATGTTTTACCAACCGTATAGCTTCCAAGACATAGTTTCAGGAACTCAACTTCGTCTGGCGATACATGTTGCAAACCAATAATCTAGTTGAAAGAAAAGCAAAATAACATATAGTGATTTCTTCTTGTGACATTTTACAAAGAAAACATTCAACCCTTTATTATCCAAGTCGTGTAAAGTAACAAAGCTATGAGGAGGTTAGATACTAAATGTAAATGTATTTATTTTTTCAGTCCCCTGGCACAAATACCATCCTTTAATTCGAACTTTTGCGGAAAATTGAGGAAAAGTAACAAATTTCCATTAGTTTCTACGAATGACGAGGCAGTTCAATTAGATTGTTTGAAGATTGAACGAAGCATCGATAAATAGCATGATCCCTGAGCGTATCACACCATGGTCAAACGACGTTGTGGCAACGTTTGACGTTGTTTCAACGTTGTTGCAACGTTGTTTGACCATAATATGCCTGCTCGGTCTGAAAGCTTTAAGCTGGTAAAGGTCATAAAAATATAAACTATACTCACGGTTGGCTTAATCTTCTTGATATGATCGCAGAGTTCTTTCTTTCTCGACTTCTGATTTCCATTTTTCCTCGGCGCATACCAAGAAACAATCTTTAGGACATTTTCTTGTTTTTCACCTGGCTTCAACAATCGTCTTAATCCATTGTCAACATCTGAAATCTTTAGTCCGCGGCAGTAGTTGGAACTTCTCACAAGAAAAACGTTAGTAAGAAGAAGTACCACTAACACTTGTTTCAGCCCCATGGTATACTATTAGCACCAGTTTTCAGCTAGTGCTCCTAGTTGTCTCAACATCATAACATCTCATCTATTTATACTATGTATCTTGTTATGATTTGTAACATGAAACCTTTTTTTTTTTTTTATAAACATGAAGACGTCATTCGGCATAAAATAAATGTAAATACGGCGAGTGACGGAATATGAAAATAAAGCTTGGAGATTCATGTAAATTTCGTGGTAATATTATTATAAGCAGCTAT
>JAYJMG010160705.1:2747-13511 GCA_036873935.1 Stomotoca atra
AGATCTGATTCATGTTTCTTTCGGAGTTTGAGGGATTCGCCCTTGGAACGCTGTTCTGCGTCGATGGTGTTCTGTAAAGCTTCGAATTGTCTTTGATGGTTCTTTCGTGCGTTCTCAAGCTCTTCATCCTTTTCAGCTTGCTTGCGATCGCTTGATTGTTTGAGTTGAGTTAGCTCTAATTGGATCTTTAACAATTTGCCTAAAAGATGAGTGTCAGTCTATAGTCATGACAGCCTCAATTCCTGATCACCATGGCTTAACTTATCAAAAATATTGTTGATTAAAACATTTCAACGGTTTGTTATCAAAGTCAATTTTTCTTATTTGCTGTTTGACCACAGATAAATTGATTTTTGAATGAGGAAGTGTAAGTAAAAAATGAAAAGAAAATACAAGATGATTTTCCAAAATGAATTTATTTGGAATGAAAAAACAAACAAACAAACAAACAAACAAATAAATAAACAAGAAAACAACGAACCTTCTTCTTGTTCCAGAGCTGCTTCAGCTTCTTCCAAAGCGATTTGGAGTTCTTCATTCTCCATACCAAGTTTTCGTCGGACCTTCTCTACTTCAGCACTGTTCTTTCCACCTTCATTGAGTTGCTCCGAAATAGCTTGAAGTTCGGCTGAAAACCAATGATGGTCATTTAAAGTTTAAGTGAAAATACAGATATATAAAATTTTATTCGCGTGTTCTTACAACAAACAAAAAAACTTACAGCTTTGCGAGAAAATCATGGCTTTACAAAGACTTGATATTGTTGGAAAGATATTAAAATTTCGAGCGTGGTATTGTTTGACCATAGTTGATTGGCAGACAACTCAACGCATGCGTGCGTATAACGAAAACCTCGAGTCAAAATGAGAAGAGGTGGAGTTGTATTTGGAATATATACCTGTGACAGCTCTGTTCTCTTTCTTCAATGCGTCGTATTTATCGACCGTATCTTCATTAGAAGCTCTTACTTTCAGCAACTCCGAGGAGTAACTTCTTGCGTCTCTCTGTGATTTGTCGAGATCAGCTTGGATTTCGTCGCATTTCAGTTTCCATTCGTTGATTTGTTGATCCACTTTCTTCTGTTTCTTTTCGAGGGTGGCTGCGAGAGCTTGAGCCTAAGAAAGAAATTATCGTTTAATTAAGACATGAACACGATATCAACCAACTTGTAGTCATAATATCCCAGTGGACAAAATCGTTAAAAAGTAACTATGGAGGAGTGTATTTCTTTTCAAACGAGACGCATTATGCGCATCATTTCAATAGAAATACACTCCTTCACAGTGACTGATGGACCCCTCTAATAAACGTGCAAAATGTTTTTCCCGAATGTATCCACTAAATTTTTGACTGTATTTTTATGTCTTCGGTATAATCGTGCACCGTTAGTCATTATCTGGGATGAAAATATTTACTGCCATTTGAATTGTTTTCTCATGGAATCAAGCAACTTCCTACCCCAGACCGTTTGTCTCTCTTTAATAATGTCGGCCTGGGAATGAGGCTGGAGAATTTAGATTTTTTTCACTTGTATTTTCAGCGATATATTTGTGTGGTTAAGATCTATTAGTCAACAACTTTTATCAGATTCTTGGATGTCGAAAGCTTCTTGTATTCTTATCTTTCGTTACCTCGATATTGTTCCAGTTTCATTTGTTTTGAGGAAGGGATTAATAACCCTAATCCACTAAAGATCTTGCTATGTTTGTGTGTTTCTTACCTTTTCAAGATCCAGTAACAGATCTTCGACTTCTTCGTTCATTCTGTTCTTCACCTTCTCCATGCTAGCTGCTTTGCTTTCTGCTGCAGCCAAAGCTTCTTCCATCTCTTGAACACGGTTGCAAAGCTTACGTTTGGCGTCTTCCAGTTCTTCCACCCTGCTTGCGCCCTCCATGTCGTATTTGTTTTTCCATTGTTGGGCATCGGCATTTGCTCGGGAGAATTTGTTCTGTAAATCTTGTCGAGCAGCTTGTTCTTCTTCGAGCTGTTCTTGAAGAGCTTCGATGTCGCCCAAGGCGTTTTGTAATTTTTGATGGTTGTCGTGTTTGCCCTAAATAAGAAAATAAACGTACTTACAGAAAGAACAAAGGAGGCGAGAAAGAATATTTCTTGTTGGCTGTTTATGGGGTACACCAGCGTTGTTTTTCTTTCGCTCCGGTGTCAAAAGAATCAAGATTAAAGGTTTGTTTATTGACCGTTAAACTATGAAAAATGGTGGAATGAACGCCGACGTTAAATTGGTCGCTTGGTACTGAGTAAAATGTAAGTGAACGAAACAACTGACTGAATAAACGAGCTCTCACTGACCTTCGACTCGTCGGCAAAAGATGACTTTGCGTCTTCGAAGTTAGCTTGCATAACTTTGAAGTTCTTCTCTGTGACGCCAAGTTTATGTTCGGCTTCTTCCAACTGCTTGCTGGTGCTGGCATAGTCGTTAGCGGCCTTCACCTCTCTACTCTCGGCATCAGACAAGTTGCCTTCGAGTTGAGATATTTTTCCTCGTAACTCGTTCAACTGCTCATCAAGACTGCGGTTCGATTTGTCAGCGTTGGTCTTCTGTTTCTTCGACGCTTCGAGTTGCGAATGAAGCTCTTCAATTTCTTGACTGAATTGTGCTCGTTCTTTGTCGGACCTAAATGACAACATTAAAAGTGAGGATTTGCTTCGTTCATTTTATCCTTAATTTTATCCATATTTTATCCTAGCTAAAAAATGAAATATAAATTTTGCTAATAGGGGATGCATTTACATTATCGCTGCTAAAACTTATCGATATACTGTACATTGCTATTGGCAAAAATTGTTAACACGATGGAGAAGTTTGACAATGAAGAGGTCAAACTTTGAGGAGAGAAAAGCTCGCCCCGATACCATTGAAATAAAATCAATTGCAATTCGACCATGGTTATTTAAAGCCTTCGTTATTGACTTTCTGAAGCTGGCTGTTTTTAAACTCCGATGCATTTGGCTTTTCAGATATATTTTCAGATATTTTTAAAGTTAAAGGCAATTTTGAAAAATGCCGGATGATTAATTTTGTTTTACACCCCCTGACGACTTTATATTTCTTCTATATTTTCTGCATTATCAGGGGTTATGGAGCTCACTTATAAAGGGTTTATCACTTACTTTGCTTTCGATTTCTTCACCGATTCCAACTCTTCTTGTGCTTCTGCCAAAGAAGCGTTGGCTTTTGCTTTAGCGCTCGTCGCAGCAGCATCGTTGGCAGAGTTGAGTTCTTCGATTTCTTTTCGTAATCTGTTGACCTCTCCTTCGCGTTTCTTGCTCATCTCAAGCTGTAAAAAAAAAAGTGAAGTTTCGTTTATTGTCGATTTTTTCGTTCATCTTCGTTTGTTTCGTGCTCACTCAGAGCCTAATTTATTTTATTCAAAATTTTCACTAAATGTTCTACAAATTTTGAAGAGGTAGTGCGAGATCTTGTAATTTACAAAATGAAACTATTTTATCGAAAAGAAATTTTGGTCACGAAATGATTCGTTTCGAAACGATGCGCAAGAATTACGACACGTTGACTTACTTGAGCATTTGTTGCTCCACCAGCAGTTTCCAATTGATCTTGAAGTTCTTCAACTTGCGCTTCTAAATCCTTCTTTGCCAATTCCACTTTCTGTCTCGTCTTTCTCTCGTTTTCCAATTCTTCTTCAAGCTCCTCGATGCGTAACAAAAGTTCTTGGATGCGTTTCTGTAGTTGTTTGATTTGATTCTCGTTTCCTTCTTTGATATCTTCCAACTCTTTGATTGCCTTTTCTTTCCTGTGAGGAAAAAAATGGAATGTTTAAGACATGCAACGGATCCTAAAGGTGTTGAATATTTCTACGTCATACTTTACGGCTGTTTCTCGAAACAATTTTCGCGTACGGTAAAACTATTTAACGTGTTTTAAACTAAGACACATTTTTTATCCCGAGTGAAATAAAGTATTTTTAACGCCTTCCTCTACTTAATACCACTGTTATTGGAAGCAAATATTTATCAACGCCCCGGGCGTTAGAGTTTTACCATACCAAGTTGATTCTTATGATCGTGTGTTAGGTGCACATTTACTTTCTACATACTTTGCGACTGTGTCTTGAGTATTCTTCAGTTCTGTCTCAGTTTCAGTCAATTTTTCCTTGGTGTCTTTAAGGTCTGTCTCAACCTTTCTCTTCTCTTTTTCGACCTTAGCTTTCGCGTCTTTCTCTTTCTTCAAACTGTGTTCGGTCTGGAAAAACAAATAATTTTAAAAGACTTGGAAAAAAAATAAACACAATAAAAAGAAAACAGTAACCTTTAGCGGAATAAGATGAGCGAAATTTGAAAAAGATCTCTCTAAGTTACAAGCAGTGGAAAGTTGAATTAGGGAATTGAATTTAGGGCACTCACGTCCTTGAGAGCGCTTTCCACTTTGTTCTTTGCTTTGTTTAAGCTGTTGGCCTTATCTTCTGATGCTTGGAGTTGCTCTGTACGTTCTGCCAAGTTGTCTTCTAGTCCTTTCTTTTCTTTGCCAAGTTTGGCAATACCCTCATCTTGTTTGGAGATGTCCTCATTGAGCGCATCGATCTGTTTGTCACGACTTGTCTTTTCTTGTTCGAGCTAGGGATGAAACGCAGATTAAAAGAAGGTTAAACGCAAATCAAACGCAGATAAAAGTAAGTGAGAAATTTTATCGGAACACTTATTGAGTTTGTAAAAAGTTAACTTCTTTGAAAATTGCTGAAGGCGTGGTCAGTAGTTCCATGATTTTTTTAGGCTTTTTCCACTCGCAAATATCATCGGCATTTAGAATTAGCTGTCACACTCACCCTGGCAATGTTAGTACTCATTTCTTCGCCTTGATTGTTCAATTCTTCAATCTTTTGTTCATGCTCGGTTATTTTTTCTTCAAGCTTACCAACAGAGTGTTCTTCTCCTTCGAGCTTTTCTAATGCTTCGTTCAAACTGGCTTCCAATTTATCCTATAAGACAGAAAATAAAGTGAGAAATTTAGGTCATCATATAAGTGCATTGATAACCAAACGACTGACGGACCAAACGAACGACGAAACGAACAAATGAACGACGAAACGAACAAATGAACGACGAAACAAACAAAAGAACGACGAAACGAACAAATGAGTGACTGATCAACCGTCGAAACGAACGAAGAGTTGACATACCTTGACAGTTTGGGTTTGCATGAGCTTATCTTCTGCCGCAATGAGTCGATCAGTTTCGGCTTGTAGGTCAGCGAAAAGTTTCTCCTTCTCGGTGATGGTATCAGTTAGCTTCATTTCCATGTCCTTCCTCGCGGCTTCATCACTCTGTGCTTGTTCTTGTGCTTTCTTCAGGGCTTCTTCTTTCTCTTTCATCTCATCCTCTGCACGAGCGATATTGAGCATAGGTTGGACTTTGATGTACAGCTTCCACCAGGACCAGTTTCTCAGGAACAAGAACTTGCGTACGTTACGTTGAATAACAGCAAGACCAATCCTATAAGATGGAATGAAGACAAATTTAAACCTTTGTGAATTGTTGAGTCACTCTTAATTTGACTTCGATAAGTAGAAAATGCTCTCAGCAATTTAGGATAGTCGTTAGTACAGTTCGTGACGTGTTTATATTTGTGAGTGGAAGCCTGTTGGGCTTATAAACAGAGGGACTTGTTTTCATGGTATTGAGGGCTTGTTTGTGCTTGTTTATAAGTCATGATGAAATAAAGAATTCTGTTTACCTTTGGTCGCACATTTTCTTGTACTCAATTCGCATGAGATGACCTTTACAGTAAGCTTGGAATTGTGAAATAATCTTGGACAATCTTTCATCTCTCATGTCTTCCAGTTCACCAACAATACCTGCTCGGAAGAAGACTTTGGTTGTTCCCACACGGTATTCACTTTGATCGAGTTGCAATGCCTCGATCAACTTTTCTGCTGCTACTTTTCCATCAATAAATCCAGCTGGGATAGCAGAGGCAGCGAGAATTTGGTATCTATAGGTCAAATACATCTCAAATTTAATATTAGTGAACTAGCCCCAATACGTAACGCAGTAAGAAAAAAGCCTTTACTCGCGGCTTGTTTGATATTGGCAAAAATATGTGAAAAAGTTGGAACTTTATCTTGTTTAAGCGAATGTAGACTTAGTAATTCGTCTTCGATGCATCTATAGCGGCTCTTAAAAAGTCTCACCTCTGCCTAAAATCTTGGAAGGCCATTCTTGATGGGAAACCTTTCCTACAGATACGAATACCTTCCAGTACACCATTACATCTCAATTGATGCAAGACCAAGGTTCCCTCGACCATTCCTGGTTGTTTCTGTTCGTTGGGGATGATACATCGCACGAAATGAGGTTGGGTCATTCCCAAGGTTTCTAACAAGTTCTTCAGTTGCTCCTTGTGACGGTAGCTGACAGTTTGGAAAGCACTTCCCTTTCTTCGTCCACCAGTTACTAAAATATTTAGTATAAATTTATTGCATAAATTAATAATCATGAATGAAGCTTTCTTTATAGATTGTTGTTTTTGCAATCTTATTTTATGCTTGAGAACAAAATACCTTGATGGGAACAATCGCATAAAGATTTGGAAAAAGAGCCCTGATAGCGAGGTAGACGCATCGTCAGGTAGATTATGACGTATAAATGAAGAAGATGATGATAAAATAATAACAACGAAATAAAACAACGACGGTGCTGACAGCAATACAACCTCGTTCCCTAGGCGTCAGTAAAAAAGGCGGAAAAGCCCCAGGAACGAGGTTGGACAGAAATGATGTCGATAATCTATGTCGTCGACAAGAAAACAGTCTTGGACGTTTAAATAAGGACGTTAAAAAAAGTTCCTTACCATCAGGATTGTAATCCTGGAAGAGATGGTTGACAAGAATATCGGTGGCCTTGGAGAAAAGTTGAGCTGTATGCTCATTGATGGGATCCTTATTCTTCTCTAACCAATTAGCAACACTGTATCCTACTGAACCAGCATAATGATGAAGGATGAAATCACCACCACCAGATTTCGTTTGTTTGGGGGTGGGTTTGGTGTAGGCCTTATTGTTAGGACCTCCATGTTGCTTGTGAAGTTTTGTTAGGTAGGTTTGATCTGTGGCCTTTGGTACAATACATTCTTCTTCAAGCATAGCGAAGATTCCCATAGGCTGGTGTAAGGAAAGAGATAAATTATTATCACCAATATTATGATAAAGGAAAGAAATACTATATAATAAAATATTTTTACTTATTCTGACGGATTAGATTTATTCTCAGATAAATGTTAGTCATGCAACAAATACCTCTGTAATTTTATTATTACGTGGTACATTTTGTGGTAGGTATTCACAAGTTTGGAAGCGCCGTGATTTCACTAGGAAAACATCCACCTGAATTTCAAGTCAAGTGCTATCATAGCCCAGTCATGTTCGCAGGGTGTTTTGCCACTTTTTGATAACGAGAATGATAAAAGTCTTATCTCATCACCTTATCAAAAAGAGATAAAATACCCTTGGAACTAGGTTCGTCATAGCCTAGTGGCCTTGTATCTTAAATTATTGAGAATGACAGGCAAGAATGAGTAAAACAGGTAAATTTGAAACGCCAGGCTGAGTGTTCAAGATTGTTCCCTTTCTTCGCAGGTAGTTGCAACCTCGACCCCCAGGGGCTTCTTTCCGTAGGAAGGCAAAAAGCGCTGGGAAGGAGGTCGAGGAATTTGCCTTTCGCAAAAGGAAAGGGAAAAGTTTTGAGTTATTGAAAAATAATTTCCTTACTTTCTCAATCAGATCGATGGTCTCTTCAAGATCCATACCGAAATCGATAAACTCCCAGTGGATGCCTTCCTTTTTGTACTCTTCTTGCTCCAACACGAACATGTGGTGGTTGAAGAACTGTTGCAGCTTCTCGTTTGTCAAGTTGATACACAATTGTTCAAAGGAGTTATACTAAAGAAACGCATATCACCAACTGAAAAAACTGTATTCAAGAAACGTGCATGGTCAAACTTAAATGTACTGAAGAAGCAACTTTTTATTTTCTTTCGTTGATCCATTCTCTTCATCATTTTGACTTTTCTGCAAATAAATGATCTTGAATCTTGAATCTTGAACAAGGTGCTCATCAATATGGCTAGACAAGACTCAACTAAAATTGTGAACGTTGAGGGAGAAAACGGGTTGTCATACTTACGTCGAAAATTTCAAAACCAGCAATATCCAGTACACCAATGAAGTAGGATCTTCTTTCTTTGGTGTCCAAGGCTTTGTTTACACGCTGCACTATCCACCAAAACATACGTTCGAATAAAGCTTTGGATAACGCAGCCACGGCGTACAAGACCTGGCTTACATTTTGTCCTTTGTTGACGTATTCTGTTCCTACCTTGACTTTGGGTTTTGTTAGTGATTTGTGGAATTCACCGACGGGTATACCCAACAGGTATCCAACACGTTCACCATCTAAGCAGAGAAGAGGATATAGATGTCTACTAGTTAAATGAAAAAACACTGAGAAGGGGCTTTTGATAAGATATAAAGGTAATAGATATTTATATAGCTGATAAAACAATTTCATTTCGCGTGTCCACAAACCTGCTGGATCAACGACCTCAGCTTGCTCATCTCTTGGCTTTTGCTTGAATTTGATGTTACCAAAATTCAAGATGGCGGCACAAATCTTCAACATAGATATTTTCTCGTCCTCACTGAACCCCAACACGTCGATGGCATTCTAAAGATTGGGCAAAAAAATGCTTCATTTACTTTTCACCCAACGATATTGATCGAATCACAGCCCTGCTTGATAATGTTTAATCAACCTCGTCCTCAGGTACGTTTATCTCTTATTATTAAGTGTAAGGACTTGTCATCTTCGTAATCGAAAAGAGACAAAAGGCCCTGGTAACAAAGTTTGAGTATGGTTAAAGAATGCTTACGATTGTGTCTTTGAATTCTTCGTGATCATTGATAGCATCAACAGTGGGCACACCTTCTTTCAAGAAAGTGTATTCTTTGGCTTCCCTAGTTGGCAAGCACAATTTCTGCCATTGTTCTTCACTGGTGGCATACAAGATTTGGTAGAAGATGTGGTAGTTACGCTCGGCGGAACCTTGATGCACCACACGATTCTTCTCAAGAAGATCTAAAATGAATATTACCATCTCATTTACCCGTCATCAGTGACCTCATGGATTTATCATTTTCCCTGGTGAAATGCATCTGTAAAATACCTTTTTCAGAGAGACTTTCCCCCAAAAAGGCATGTCTTCTACATCGCTCGGTAGAAGAGTAAAAAACTGCCCTGGTTTCACATTGTTCTCATTCGTGATGAAAGAATCAGAAAAACGAATTAAAATTTATCATTGGTAGTGTGACCATTACTTACAAGATTCGATATCAGCTCCAGCAAGTTTACCAGTTTGTGAGAAATGACAACGGATGAATTTACCCTAAAATGATGGCAATGATTAAAGTCAAAAGTGAAATGGTAAGATTTTTACCAATGAATTTGTCCACAATTATATCAAATCAGCCCCAGAAGGCACGTCATGGTCAAACGACGTTGCAACAACGTTATGCAAAACAACGTCAGTGACTGAGTTGTTATAACGTTGTTGTAACGTCGTTTGGACGTGACGTGCCTGCTGGGTTAAACTCTTTGAAACTGTTTGTTTTCATTAGAAAAGTGACGAAAATTGACAGTGGACAAAATCACAAGTAAAAATCAACTTCTCTGAAGCTTTGGTAGACGCACGTGAGCATGCGCAGAGCTAATTTTTTCAGCTAGAGTAAAAATCAAGCTCAAAGCGTTGAGAAAAAGGTAAATAAGCTTCTTGGAAAATTTGCGTCACAGTGCGTCTACTACTGCATCACCTTTTTTCTTCTCTTCATGTAGAATTGATTGGTGTAGAACGGGCTTTAGTCTGAGAGGAGGTATAATAACTGTATCAGGTAGATGTAGTTTGAATCTTTTGTCGAAATAACCGTTTTGGTTATGTTTACCAGTTCATCAGTTTAGGTGGTGTAATGTAACAGTAAAATTGAAATATTTCAAAATCAAATATTTTTCGCGTTGTATATTTTCCGAAACCCTGAAAGGCGCTGTACTTTTGACAGAACTAATGAACAGTTATGATTGGTGGGGACCCAAGTTATGATACCTCTCTAACTCAGTCATCAGAGAAAGAAAATCTAATGCAAGAACTTTGTTTGTTTTATTGATGGGTTTGTTTTATTTGTTCGTTTTTCTTGTACTACTACGAAAAAAAGGATTCAATTTTTAATGACGTTTCTGGTTAAAAAGTCTCGGTACTTGACGAGTTGGCAAATAACTCGTAAAAACAGCCAAGCTCGTTCCCAGGGTTTCTTCTCCTTTTTGATAAACCAATGCCATCAGTTTATCAAAAAGGAGAAGAATCCCTGGGAACGAGGTTAAAAAACAGCACATATACGTAATGACTTCAGTCTCGATCCCACGACTTCTTTCGCTTTTCAATACAGAAAGGAAGAAACGAGGCTGGTAATGGTTTACGTATGACCGTACTTTGTTTTTTGGGAATTATTCTTGCTTGAAATTTTCTTTCTAAGAAGCATTTGCTTTCAATTCAGTTGTCAGACAACTAGCATCAGCCTGCCACTATCAGAACCAGAACATATACCTGCGAAGGAGTGCCTTTTGACAAAAATTCGATGGAATTTACTTAATAATTATCATGTATAAAGGTACTCCACGCAGAGACAGTCTGATGTCCGATAAAAGCTTGCAAGTTGACGTGTTCTTGATAATTGCAAGCAGAGC
>JAYJMG010160706.1:0-12363 GCA_036873935.1 Stomotoca atra
TTAACCCAAAACAGCGAGCTTCATAAAAAAAACTGTATTTTACCCTGAGAACTCATCGCACGTCTACTCTAATTTACAGGATTAACAGCAAACGATGTTTAGTCTGGAAAATAATCTTCTAAATACCTCTTGATCAACAGAGTGAAAGTAAAAATCACGCTGGAAATAAAAGTTTGAATGAATGAAGAAAAACTACGGGCAGGTTTTTAATTAACAACTAATTAATTATGCATGAAGCAGTGTGAGTATTTAGAATTTATTATAAAGAAACACCAGTAAGTTATTTTTTAACGTTTATGAAAGCAATGAAAGGTTTTCAATTAAAGCTTGTTTTGTAAATGAGACCACGAGAAGAGAAAAGAAGAGAGTGAAGATGTGCAGATAAAATAGCTTAAGCCGAATTCACACTGAAGAAAAAGTTCTGCGGCGCGGCGCGTTTTTACCATATATGGTAGCCGCGGTATGACACAGAGCGCACATGCAGTATGCCGCAACTCGGCGCGGCAAGTTTGGATCGAATCCAAACTTGCCGCCGAGTTTTGTGTTGCGGCATATTGATTAGCATATTTCTATTCTTCTTCTGAAATCACGTGATAAAATCTGTTGAAAGAATAAAACACGCCGCAGTTCAATGTGAGCAAAAAAACGCAAATATTAAGCGGCACAGCTTTAAATAAACTTCAGTTTACAATGATTGTAAAGATAACAAATGCATTTAGATGAAACATTCAAATTTTTTTCGAAGCATCAGAAGGGAAAAACAGTGTGAGCATACATGTTTTTACACGTGAGCATCACGTGAGCATGCTTGTTTTTAAACGTCATCTGAGAAGAATATTTAACGCTAAAATTGCGGAGCTTCTGGGGGCTTTGCCCCCTAGTCCCCTACCCTACCGTTGTGTGTAAGCTGTACTGGGACATTCAATGTTAAAGGAACATGTAGCAGCTTTGCCGATCAGAGGTTTTTGCCATGATCTTGCTATTCGTAGCAGATCAGATCGGTAAATGTTGCCACTTTCACTTGCACATAGTTTACCTCCATTTTGCTTTTTGATAGCTTTCTATTTTTATTCTTGTGTATAGAATAATTGAAATTTTGATATTGTTTATTTCTTTTATTTCTAGCACTTTTCCAAATATGGTGTTGATCCAAATGCACATCTGGCAGGTATAGATCTTTCTTTTTCTCCACACTGAAATCGCGCTTAAAATATTGTATGTTTTGCACAACACCAACCCATGAAAAAATAATGCAGACATTTTTTGGGGACGACATTTTTGGATTAATTTGGGGACATCAAAATTAAAGGAGAATTAGCGTTTATCTCATTTTGTTCATTACTGTCTGAATATCATTTGTGCAAATTTTGGGGCTCTTTTAAGGTTTAGTTCTGTAGATATTTCGGTTAGAAGGTACTCGCTGCCATTGTGAGGAATCCTGTTCTGAAATAACCAAAACTGGTGTCGTATCTGCGTGAATGAAATGAGCAGTATGCCCTACACACGCTTTGTGGACATGTCAATAGTTAAGAGGCAAGAAGCAATGGATGTTCAAAATAATTTATCCAGCTCACAAACCAAATAATACTTATTGCCAATAATGTTATCTTAAAGGGGAATTGAGGGGAAAGCAACAACTTTGGCTTAAAATGATCGTTTTGTTTTTCCGAACACAACTATATATATTTTATGTATGTAAGACTTTCCAAAAATGTGTAAATAGCTCAAAATTACAGTTTTCTAAAATCAGGTGACCAAAATCGTGATGTCATGGTAGCGAGAGTTTTATTAGCAATTGAATAGAAATGAGAAAAAAAATTCGTTTTTAAACAGTTGAGTTTGTTTTTAAAAAAAATTGTGAGAATATTTTTTCTGGCAACCTCGTTCCCAGGGCCGTTTTTCTCTTTCTGATATCAGAAAGAGAAAAACAGTCCTGGGAACGAGGTTGTTTTCGTGGCAGATATTATTATTATTTTTATTGAATATTGTGCTCAACAGGCGGATGTGGCGGCATGCGTGTGAGTTCCAACCCGCTCGTGGGATCCTCACTAACGGAAATAATTCCAGGGTTGTCTAGTCGAGCGGATTGAATTCTGTAGCTCAAATGGGAGCTTTAAATACGATTAGGACCTCGCTCGCAGGACCCTCATTGATAGCAGAGCCAACAGGCACTGAAGAGGCTATATTGGGTAAACGTTCATAATAATAGTAATAATAATAATAAAAAATAATACGTTACACCACAAAAATTAGTACAGCTCCGTGAAGCCATCGCGGCCTTTATGTTTACACATTTTTCCCTATTCACAAAAAAGAAGAAAAGAATCATACACAAAATCATTGGTTTACATTGGCACTATTGAAAAGACACGTTTAACAACAAACATTTTGTTTGACCATCATCTTGCAAAACATTATAGCACTATCTCGCACATAAAATGTCTTGCTACCATGACGTCATCAATGTCTTGAAAACTAACTAAAACTTACTAAAATTTTGGGAAACCTTCTCTGTTGATAGAAGTAATCAATAGAAGCAAAAAAAAATAGGGGATTAATTTTCCCCTCGATTCTTCTTTAAATTCTGTATATATAATCTCTCTGCATGGTTTTTAAATCCTTCATTTTTTTGAGAAGTTATAGACGCAATGGATATGTTTAGCGGCTGCAGGCAAACCTCAGCTTCGAAGCGAGAGATAAAAATATTGATCATTTTTCGGCTTGAAATTTATCAGATACAAAGAATTGAGGGGTTTAAGGTGGAACACAAAATGATTAATTATGAGCTATAAGAAGCATGTGTTCCGACTAAATTTACGAATACCAGCTGTTACAACCAATGTTATTCGTAAAGTTTATGTATTTTTTATGAATCTTACCAAACCATTCGTTGTACTTTTACCACAATAATATCATTTGTATCAGTTGCAATAATTTGGAAGCTTCGATAACGAATAAATTGCACGCAAAGCGATAATGACCAGATTTTACAGTAAATCCTTTGCAAAATAATATGGAGTAAAAAGTTTTATAAGGGAGATTTTCACAAAAAGCTTTGTAAAATTTGACGTAGAAGACAGAGATAACAATATCTCTGCTATAAAGTACCTAAAATGCTTCATCAACACACTGGAAACTTTCATTTTGTTGATTGAATGAAAAATACTCTCCTTCGTTTGGCAGCAGGAATACAAAAGATGTATTTGAGTTCAGTAATTGTTATGCGAAAAGTAAAGAAACTAGCCATGCGTAACTTTTGCATTCTCTCCTTGAAACAAACAACAGTAAGGCAACCGAGATATTAGTTTCACATTCATGGACAGATTGAGTCTGCAAGCTTAACGTTGTCTCGCAGGAACTGAAACAAAGTTGGTTACATGAAACGTAATGCAAAGTCAGCACAGTGCAGGATAGGCCGCTGCGTAGCACCTTTGACAAAAGAGTATGGTTGGGTGTTTTACTTTCGTTTTAATGTCATCATGTTCAGCAGACTGAACTACAAAACGGTACTACAGATTTTATTTTTGTTACCTCATTCACGATTAAGTGATCCCAGCAAACGCTTTAAGAGTTAGGTTTATGAATTTTTGTCAAAATTGGTTTGTTTAAAAATACCGTTTAAATGGCGTCCAAACTTATCTGGATGCGGCGCTGATACATCACAAGTGAGTAAAATAAATGTGAATCGGGTTGGCTTTTGTATCATAATGAGTATTTGAGGACCAATTTTGGACCAAAAAAGATCAAAGATCAAAAACTGTTTGTTATATCAAAATTAATGTATTCAATAATTTTTTTTCATTAGTTCTCTTTAGCTTAAAATATGGATAATTTGATATAAATATGAATATTTTATGAATATAGAAGATCAGTAATTTTTATTCAAGAATAGACTGACAAGATAGATATCTGCTATTTGCTTCTTGCCCTTCTATTATAAATGAAATTGTTCGCTGGCATGAAAATTATCCAGTACAAGAACTCATTATTTGTTAGATTTTGACATAAAATTTCTTTCGAGAAAAAACGATATTTAAAAAACTCCCAGCTGGAAACTTTGAGCATGCTAAAATAACATGTAACATGGTGCTCTATTGTTATTTTTCTTCAACTTATCAGTTATGCATTCACAAACACCTTGAAACAAAAAAATCATTTTGAAGATGAGTTTAAATGATCAACATCGAAGGTGTGAACTTATTTTAAGTGCTCTTGCTAAACTGCAACCAAAAAATCTTTAAACCTACTTTTTGGGGAAAATAATAGAAGTTTTGTAAATAAAAAAATATTGCATATGAAAGTTTAAGACTTCCTCTACCATAATATCCAAAAATCAGAAAAGTGACTCGTGGTCGATTTTTTTCCTTTACAGTAACCTTAATAATAATTTTTTTTTTCAGCTAAGGCGGCAGAAAAAAAAGTGCCGGTTGTTAAGAAAAGAGTGGTAAAAGAGTTTGATGTACCGCATCCATACATGGCAGATTACGAGCAGCAGCTTGAAAATGACAATAACATATCGATAGACGATTACTTGAATCCTATGTTCACTGAACCTGCTCAAGGTATAAAAGCCCTTTTTAAGAGAGATTCAGCTAGATCAGATCTCTGTGGTGAATATATTAGATAATTTCTACCTAGATAATACCTTAAAGCAGATGGTCATAGTTTTCTTTTTCTTTGTGTATTTGTATTTCTGCTCCGCAGGTTTGATTCCGGCTTCGTTTTTCTTCGTCATCATCCGCATTAGGCTGCACCAAACTGATTATACATGTGGTATTAGGGATAGCGCTGTTGTGTCGGACTTTTTGTGTGAAAGCCTTCCTGGGTGAAAGGCAAATTAGGGGTTTGATCCGAGTAGGCTGTTATGCGAGTTGTTTAGTGCTTTCATGCATTGACTTGACATAAATTCATTTTTCGGTTGAAATTACGGTTGCCCATGGTTGTTTATTTTTTCAGAGCCCCGGATAAATGTTGGTGAAAGTTTGCTCCAATCCAATAATGAATCAGTGGATGCAAGGACGTTTGCTGAGGAGTTCACTGAGCCAATACATCAAGAAAACACTGAGAGTAACCGTTTGGTGGAAGTGCCACAAGAAGTCAATCAAGAATTACCATCTCAAGAACTTTCTGAAAGTGTGTCAGTGCTTCACCATCAAGAAAGTTCAAGTGAAATGAATTTCGATGGTCAAGATGAAAGTAATTTGTCTTTTACAAGAGACAATGTTGAAGAAGGTTTTGATTGATTACTTATGTCTTACTTACTTTTTTTTGTTTGATTACTGTTGTTTTCCTCATGTGACAGAATTTTAATCATTTTTTTGTCAACTCAAAGCAAGTCTTCCCATAATTTGTTGGTCACCTTGTCATTTTTTTGTCAAATAATGAATCTTGGTTTTGTAGATCTTGACATGGATGGACCTGATGAAAGCAAACTTGAATCTGTAAACAGCGAAAATGAAGAAGCTGCTATTGCTACTTCAAGGCAAGAAGACCAAGAGTGAGTTTTGTTTGCATATGGTTCGTATCAGGCAGGACGATCTTTAAAATGGGATACCATTTTTATTTTTTTCTTGAGAGATAAAAATGTAAGCCTTGAAACGGTGATGTGTTTTCCACTGTGATCCTGAAAAATTCAAATTCTGGTTGACTTAAATGCACATTGCTCCTATTGGTAGTTTATCTTAAGTTAAATTTTCAGACTACCCTACTCTTGATATATTGTTAAATTTGGTATTTTTTGTTATGATAGATACCATTGATTCAGTACCTTCAGAATTGTATTGGCATTACATTATATCTTTTGTCTAGGCTGTAAAAAGTTGCATCAACTATTCACACACATTTGCCTAATCGAAAATACCAATCGTTCTTGAAAATTTGTGCCTTATTTTTTAATTTCATTTGAATCATTTGTTATCCTGCAAACACGGGCTAAAGCCAAAATTGGACTGATCTTCATACTGTTGAAGCACAAGTTACAACATGATGATAGACTGTATTGATGAATGTAAAATGATTTAACGGTCAGATACTACATTCTTTCCTTACTCATCTGAATTATTTGTGCATGAAAGTTTCTTATTTATTTTGAAAAAGCTATGGCCTAATTGGACTTGTTTTGAAAAGCCCAGAAGGAAGGGTCATAAATTATTTATGATGGATTACAAGAATAATGTGACACTATCCCAGCGGGCAAAATCGTTAACAAGTCACTGTGGAGGAGTGCATTTCAATAGAAATACACTCTTCCACAGTGACTTTTTAACGATTTTGCCGGCTGGGATAATATTGGTTAGTCTTCAAAATGATGGAACTGTTTATGTTGCTTAGAAGCGAAGTTGAACCTACTTCTTTCCCATTAGGTACATCCATTCTAAAGATGATGTTGTATCAAGTGAAGAGAGGGAACAAGTGGAAGAAAGAGAAGAATCAGAAGAAGAGCTGGAACAAGAGGAAAAACCAGAAAGTTCCATTACAGATGTTCTTCATGCTGAAAACGGTGACCAGCAATTGGAAGATAGTAATGGACGGTTTGATAGTGACAGTGAGAAGAAAATTAAGGATAATCACATGGAATTTGAGGAGCCTAGTGAACAACTTGATTACGGTGAAATGGATCAAGAAATAGAAGAAAAAATACCAGGTATGTTCCATTACCAATGCTTCTATAACATTTCAAATTTATTATAGAATCCAAAAGTTTTCAAACTAACATCTTGGCTAGACGTTATGAGAGTTTTTATCCCAAAATAAGCAATTCACTGGAAAGGTAAACATAGCAATGTACACCTTACCATTTGGTTGCAGATCTTCATCTGTTGAAGCACAGGTTACAACATGATGATAGACTGTATTGATGAATGTAAAATGATTTAACGGTCAGATACTACATTCTTTCCTTACTCATCTGAATTACTTGTGCATGAAAGTTTCTTATTTATTTTGATAAAGCTGGAAGTTCCTTAAGTGGTTCAGGCAAATTCGTTAAAAAGTCACTGTTGAGGAGTGTATTTCTATTGAAACGAGACGCATTATGCGTATGTGTTATTGATTGATAAGTTCTAATGAAACTGGTTTTCCTTAGCATAAAAAGATAAATAGTGGCTAGCGTTCTTGTATTCATTTACCATTTTACTACGCGGAATTGCTTTTAGCATGTACCATGCTTTTACTGTTAAGCTTGTTAAGATATATGAACATCCCTTGGTAAGAAAGCTAGTACCTTTATAAAGTACCTCCTTATTAGTAGTTTAATAAGCAATTTTTTTGTCAGTTTTGGTATTTGATATAAAGAGCACACTGGTCTGCTTTCTTTAGAATCTGAAAGTAAAGATGAACTCAATGACGAAAATCAAGACATGTCAGGAGAGCGAATTGAAAGAACTATTGAAAATGAGGAGGGGGAGGAACAGCAGAAAGTTGGAGGTAACGAAAATGAGGATGGTGAACTACCTGAAGATGATAATGATGCAATCTCAGGGGAACAGTCAATGATAGCAGATGAACATGAAACAGAAAGAACTGAACCTGTTGAACCAGCAAGACCCAAAACAGTAAGTTAAAGTGACAAGCTTTACAGCAAAATGACAAATGGCCTTTAAAATAAAACCCAAATCTTTGATTCAATGGTTTAATCAAGTAAAGATAATGTTCAATATAAATTAATAAGTAAAACTTAAAAGTTCAATCAATCAGGTCTACATGGTTTAACAACATTTTTATTTATGTTTTTAGAAAACAGTGACACCAGTAACTCTGAAAAAGAGAGTTTCCCTGCAAGGTAAGATGTCCATTTTTGCTTCATTTTGCCTTGTGATAGAGGGTGAAATTCTTTGATAGCATAGAAATTCAACAGACAATAGTTTCATTCCTATCTTAGTGTGAACTCCTCTTGCGACAGGTGGATAAGATAGCTTATTAGTTTTGCAGGTGGAGATATTTGCTCTGAATTCCTGGTTGGAATTTGAATTTGAAATGTAAACAATCTTTCTTTAAAGAAAGCAACATTTGAAATGAAACTGCTGTAAATTCACTTATTGAAGTGTTACAACAAAGAGGTAGCCAAAATGATAAGCGTTTTGGTATTTATATTCATGTTTTAAAACTAGCTTCCAATGAGTCTTCTGAAGACCGTGCAGCTCGAAGAAAGAGACGTTGGGGATCAACTTCAATTAAAGATTCTTCTGTTACGATTAGCACAGAATCTATAAAGGTAAGTAACGAGACTTTCTTTCTTTCTTTTCTTGCTTCAGTTTGTCTTAAAAAAGGAAAATCCCAGCGGGCAAAATCATTAAAAAGTCACTGTGGAAGAGTGTATTTCTATTGAAACGAGACGCATGTAGATCATTTCAATAGAAATACACTCCTCCACAGGGACTTTTTAACGATTTTGCCTGCTGGGATGTTGCAGTTACAAAAGTCAGAGAAACTTTGTTTTCAATTTTCCTTGTTTGAAACTTAAAACTCTTGACGAAATGCAAACAAATGTTTGATTCTTAAATTCTTTCCTTTCTCTTTTTTTGTGAGAAATCTACCTATAATCTTAAGTTGGGCACAATTTTTATAGAAGCTGATTCCAGACGTGAAGATTGATGCAGCTGCATTGGATCAGGTTGAACTAGATTATCAAGAAGAAGAGATGGAGCAGGAAAAGGAACAATTAGAAGGTTATTCATCAAACTTTTCTCCTAGGAGCTTCTTCAACAGCAAATCTGCTGTCTTCTGAGTGTTGTTACAATTCTGTTGTTATTTAGAAAAGGAGTCTGAACGAGAGACACCTAGTAAAAGTCGTAGAACAGTAAAGCTTGATTCAGCAAAAAAAGTGACCATTGGGCAGTTGCCTTCTGATGAAACTGTCCTTGTCGATTCTGATTCAGGTGAAAATATTTTCTAGTGCAATGTTTATTATTGTTTATTTTTTCTCCTTTTATTTGTCTTTTTAATTTAATTTTTTCCTTTTTTGTTTGTTGTTATTATTGTTTTCGTGCTTTTGCAGATGTGACAGTTTCAGGAAAAAGGATAACAATATAATGGATTGGATTTTTATGGATTTAAGGATAGGGATTATGGATTACGGATTACAGATTATGGATTATATAGCTTATGGATTCATCATTGCAGTTACAACATATCCAAGAATGATCCATTTATGGATTATGGATCCAGAATTATAGATTATAGGTTCGGATATATAGCCTACAGCAATCCATTTATAGATTTATTGATAAAAATCCATATAATATCTTGTCATCCTTTTCCCTAAAACTGTCACATTAGTTGTTGTTGTCGTCGCAGTTTTCTTGTTATTTATTTCTTTTTCTTTTATGTTTGAATGTTTTTATTTGTTTGTTTGACTGCTGCTTATTGTTTTTAATCCTTTTTACAAAGCAGTTGCGCCTGGAGGCTGATGCATTTCTTTTGAGTCCTTGATGACTACACGTGCGAAATATTGGTCATTGCTTGTGAAGCATGAAGAGAGCATATAAACTTGCTTTATGCAATAATACTAGTTGATTGAGTTTGATATTCCACATGTGATAGGAAGGCTGATGATGTTTGTATTAGTACCCATAACACCTGCTGAAAGAAAGCATAAAAACTTGCTTTTGTGATAATGTCTTGCCTTCCAAAAATTTTCATGGTTTGGCATTATGTTTTTGCGGATAACAAGAGAACGGCCATGTATTCTTTCCATCAAATGTCATGCTACTAAAGGTGCATATTAATGAAGCTGTATGGTATCAATGTTATTCAAAGCAAACGTGTTGACTGGCAGCAGTCTGATGCAATTGACTGAAACGAGTCGAAATCCAACAATGCTGACATCAGCCATATATGATGTGAAATCTCTTATTTATGCCATCAAAGATAATTTGTTCAATATTTGGAACACTGACAGCATAACACAACTTGAATGACTGTGTGGTTTAATGGACGTTCTAATCCGAATGTGCTGATCAAGTTACACCGCAATCAGATGTAAATAAATTGCAACGATTTAAACCTAGTCCAACTGATGATGCAACGTTAATTGGAAGCTGAAACAACTTTTGAAAGAAAACAGACTACTTACTGATGATGCTGTTTATATTTTGTTGATTGAATTGAAGCAGATATACGATATTTAGTTGACATTACAGATTCAAGAAATGATTCCTTTGGAAGTGAATACCTTGTTACCTGTACAAAAAGTTCTCATGATAGATAGAATGAAATGGTTCCTGTTTGATGGTGCGAATAGTTTTGATGCTGATAATTTCTGTGGAACAATTGCTGCAACGTTTTTATCTTAAATTTTCAAAAGGATCTTGCAATGCAATCAGAAAGTGCATATAGCATATGGTCCTGATGCAGTCTTACATTTACTATAAATATTGTTCTGAAGTCCAAGAAACATTCTATTATCACGAGATGCTACAACCTGAACCATCATGGAAAAGCAGTTCGGTGTTTGTCAATAAAAAAACTTTTGCTATAAAGATGCTGATTCGAGCATAACTTTCTACAAGTTGAAGACACATCTCGGGAAGTGTTGCAGTCAAAATATAAACTTATGAATGAAGAAGAAATAGTTGTTATTTGCTGTTCAACCTTTCCAGCAGCAAAATTCTCAATACAGAATTCGTCACTAGTCCCAGTAAAGTGATCAGCAGCATCAGCACATACTGTGGAAATGACCTCAGCTTCACCAGGCGATATATAATGGTTACGTGGCTACTACAACAGCTTGTTTTTCCTATTCTTGAACCAGGTTTCATTATGATTTCAGTCACTGCTGACCCCATTTTTTGTATGTACCTAAAAACACAAGTAGTATGTTATTTCCCAGGGATATTGAATGATACTCCTCTTCATCGATGTTTGCTGTAGCATATTTTGAAACACAAGTATCGAGCTTTGTCTTTCTCTCCCTGTGTAGGTGAAGTAACACAAACCAGTAAGCCTGACAAACCTCCCACAAGAAGACCGACAGATGCGGATGATGACTCCGAGGAACCTGGTAAGCGAGATCGATCACCTAGCCCACCGAAAAATGAAGCATCATGTTATCTGCACGTCGAAAATTTGGTTCGCCCGTACACCATCAATCAGCTGAAAGCTATCATTTCTAAAACAGGAAATATACAGGAAAATAAAATTTGGCTGGATAACATAAAGTCACATTGTTATGTTATGGTATGCTTTTTATTTTGTATATACATCAACTCTCTCTATCTCGAACTTGCGAAGGACCGATAAATTTGTTGGAGATAGAGAGAGTTTGAGATATGGAGAAGAAACTAGGTGGCAAGAAATGCCCAAGAGATAAATAGGGTTCGAGGTAGAGAGAGTTGACTGTACTTATTGAATTGATATATTGGAGATGCTTGGATGAGATACATATTATATTCTGCTTTGTTTTTTTATAATTTCATGTTTTTGTTTGCTCGTTCATTTTTTGGTTCGTGCTTTAACTACATTGATTAACTACAACATTTTTAGTTGATTTTTTGTCATTCACTCTTTTATCTGTTCTTTTAATTTCTTTTTTTAAATGATGATTTCTTTTCTTCCAGCTTGCTTCAAGTGAAGAAGCAACGGCCACAAGGCAGGCTTTGCATGGTATCAACTGGCCATCCGGTAGTCCAAAGACTTTAAAGGCAGATTTTGCTGTAAATGAAAAGGTAATCGGTCAAGTTCTTCAATTCAAACAATTCGTCAAATGGACTAGTGTGGAACCTACACGGTTTGTTTTATGCTTAGTCATCGATGCTGAACTTTGATGTTATGTGTGTGAAATGCTCAAAGATTCATCGACCATTGTGTAACCATTGCTTTCATTTTTTGAACTCGGTGTACTCATGCGCCACTCTTTTTTTGTTTAGATGTGGATCGACACCAAAGGCGCATTGGGCGAGAAGCAAAAAGTTGTTATTGAAATTGATGACAAAGAAAACGAGGTAACAGAAGCTGTCAAGGAGGACGGGAAGAAAACTACGCGCCAAGAACATCGAGAAAGGAGGCGAGAAAGAGAAGAGAAAAGAACGCCCAAAAATAAAGGTGAATTATGTGTGCTATCTGGGCGCATGTCTTATTTATTAATGTCATGTTTTCTATGATTAATGTGTACCCATTGTACATCAATCTTCTAAGTAGCTTTTGATTAAACGCGTTATATCATGCAAGGTAATAGACATGAACGGTTATAACCATGTGTTTTTCAGAACATTGAAACATTAAAACTTACCGTCTTGACGTTGTTAAAACGTTGTTGCAACGTTGTTTGACCATGATATGGTATGGTATGGTCTTAAGCGGGTTCTCCATTAAAGCGACTGATCGCTGGCGATCGCTTAAAAGTAGGAACCCTTTCAACTACCAGGC
>JAYJMG010160817.1:0-12356 GCA_036873935.1 Stomotoca atra
CAAATTTGGTACTGGCAGTAAATCCTTAATATCTCTTTAACGAAAAGTCATTATGACACCAAATTTGGCAGGTAATACCAATACCAAAAGATCTTCGTTGTGAAAGTTTTGACAAAAGAACAAAGGGTAAAAAGCAGAAGGTCTTCTTTTTTATGCATTATTTTTTTCTTCTCAAAATATCGTAATAATCAAATAAAATGCGGTGATTATTGACGTGTGAAGACGCAAACAAATGATTAATTATAGGAGGCCTTAACAGAAATGAACAATTTTTAAAGCATTAATGATCAAAAGGTATATAAATAGAAGGTTTTCTCATGTTTTTTACCACAGTTTCTTTTGCAAATGTTTTTTACTTTCACACAACCTCATTTTTCCGTAATGTTGATGTGCTGCTAATTAATGCCCTGCCATGCATCAAACAGTTAATTATTAAGATTCAAGGTTTTGATTAAGACAGCTATTCATAAACATTTGCATATCAGGGAGATTTCTCTGAGCTTCAGATTCAGCTCAGAGCAATGAATCTTTCTTGGGGGAGGGGAGGGTTGATAGTGAATGTGCATTTTTTATTTTATCGGACTATTTCCTTTATTCCTGTCTCTTAGCTGTGGAAGATCAGTTGGAAGTTTCCAAGAAACATTTGCAACAATTCCAGGAGATTGCTGATTCCAATGAGCAAGCTATTAAAGTAGTGAATGAGGTACGTGAAGAAAGCAAATTGAAAAATTGAAAGATTAGTCGAATGAAAAGATTTCTTGAAGCTTATGATACCCTTAACTTTGCACTATCAGTATTCTGTTCTTCAAATAAATAAACAACTAGGCTTCCTTTATTCCTTATTTTGTTCTTACAATAACAAGTAATATTTGATTAAAGATAACCACCCCTTTTTGGAAACATAATGTTGAATAAAATTGACTCGATTAACATCTGCATTGACAAAACTGTAAATTTTTTCATGTGACACTTGAACCCCCGAAAAAATGATGCACTTATGATTATTCCTATGCTAAATATTCAGTTGTTTTTTTTTGATTGGGAATCATTATGATATGGGAGCATTATTAGAGGAGAATTCGATGGTTCAAACGTTCTTAATTGTCAGGGATATAATTTTTTAGTCTTTATTTACATGATGTTGAGTTAAATCAAAGTAAAAAAGTGAAAGTGAAAGTGAAAGTGAAAATGAAAGTTTTAGTGACATCATTCTGTTCTGTTGATTTGTAGAAATTAGATGCTCAAACAAAAGAATATGAGAAGAAGCTCAGTGAAGCTAATGATACAGTGAAGAGTGTAAAATCACAAATTGCTGCTGTTGTAGCTGAGAAAATTCATCTGAAGAAGAGTACTGAAAGTACAGAGAAGCAGTACCAGTCAACAATAGCAGAACTTCGGTTGCAATCTGCTCCATTAGAAAGACGTTTTCAGGAAGTGACAAAAGCGTTAGTCAGCGCCAAAGAATTGGAAGCAGCTGCTGTGACTGAATCAAAAAATCAGGTGGAGATTGCTACAAAAGTAAGTGCTGTCTTATCTATGGTATGTTAGTAAGTCGTAATCATCATTGTAAGTCTGTCCTTTGATTATTAATGAATATGAATTTGTTTTGAACCATAAATAACATTTGACGGTGGTGTGTGGTGTGGTTTTAGGCTACAGGAAAATATGAGCGAGAATTGGTCATGCATGCGAAAAGTGTTGAGCAATTGACTCAGCTAAAAGAAGAGGTTAGTCCGTATTTTCTGATTTTTTCAGCTTGCTGTTAAGACGGTTGAAATTATATTAAAATCCTGTTAGAATCTGTTGGAAACCAAACCGGTTGAATTTTGAATAATGATTTATGTTTTTCTCAATGTATAAGATTTTATTCCTAGCTATAGTTTTCCCAATTGTATTGTTTAGTTTTGCATCTCCCTGAAATTTAGACTGCTGTTATGAGCGACTTCAGGTAGTATACCAGCCACACCTTAAAAAAGTTTTCATTCAGCCTAGTTGCTTAATGCTTTTTAGTGGCAAATTTGCTTTGCGAACATGGTGTTGTCAAAAAATGAATGAATGAAATGTTATTCTTTATGTCTGTGTGATACCTCAGATTTTACCCATTACGAAAGTTGATATTGAATTGTGCATCTTTATTGATCCTTAGTTGCAAGTAGTTAAGAGTCGACACAGTGGTATGGAGGAGCGAGTCTCTGAAACGAAGCAGACGCTGGACAACAATGAGAAGTTGATGAATCAAATGAAAGATCATCATTCCAAGGAAATCCGAAAAGGTGAAACTGCCAGGAAGGATCTCATTGATCAAAATGCAATTCTTCATGGTCAGGTTGAAAAGGTACGGTGCTTATACAGTAGAAATAGTTTGTGCAAAGTTGCTTCTAGAATCATCCAAAATTGCTGAAAAACTATTATTATTATCATTTTCTGTCCAGTTAAGTGCTCAATTAGCATCAGCAAAATCACAAGAACGAAAAGATGAGGGTTTGGAAACTTCAACTGATAAAAACATTGAAGAAGTGTATGAACTACTCAGGTATTTGTTTATTGATTGATTTATTTCTTACTTGTTGTGATATTTTTGAATGCTTTCTCACTTATTTCTGGACCACTCACTGGGAGCTTGTTTGACTTTTTGAATCGTAAATCCAGTGAAAAGAAGAGTAAAGGAAATATTATTTTTTTGAATGTTTTTTATTTAATAGTATCCTCTATTCCAGCTAGGATAAATGATCAGAACGATGATTTTTTTTGGTTCGTGGTTGTTAAATTTTGGACATTATTGATATGTTTATTGAGCAACCTTATAGAATTATTGTTTCTAGCGCATCGTTGTTTGTGTTTAAGTTTTTATTATGAATTTATGTATTTGCTCAGATTTGTCCGCCGAGAAAAAGAAATTGCTGAAACACAAGCTGAAGCTAGTGAAACAGAGAGTATGCGTTACCGTCAGCGTGCAGAGCATCTTCAGCGAGACCTTGACGAAACTAAAGCTGCTTTGGAGCTTGAGTTAGAGCGAACAAAAGGTCTTATGCTCACGGCTGAAGAACATAAGGAAATTATGGAGAAGGTGAAGAAAGCTAAAGAATATGAGGAGCTGAATAAAAATTTGGACAAGCAAAAAGCAGAGGGTTTGCGGCAATTGAAAATACTTTTAGAAAAGGTTTGTTTTACTGTTGCTCATAAAAACTAATGAAAACAAATATTTCTGTGTACTGGAAAAGTTTTAACGTTTTGGTGAATTACATTGCAGAGTAAACTAATGTTTTGGTAGATTTTTATTTGGTTATGGTTAATTGGAGTCATGATGTTTTTAGTGAAAGATCAATTTCTTTGCCTATTTATCCGAGAATTTTCAAAGTATATCTACAATAAGCATATGATCCGAATTTCAGCTTCATTATTTATCGCTCAGTTATAAGAAATTATTTAGGAAGTACTACGCCACACCAGTCCATCTACATAACTGAATTACCTAGTTAATTAAGCCCTTTTTCCCCTTTTTACAAAAATGATTCTCTCCCAAAATTGTCACCTGTTGGCACATGTCATGATACTTCTTTACTTGTGGTGTAAAAAGAACATTTTGGAAATGCAGTATTTGTTTTATGTTCATTCACTCATCTATCTGTTTCATTCGTACTTTTCTTCTGTCATTCTTCTTTCAACTTTTTTCTCTGCAATCTATTTTTTGTAAATGAGAATGGAGCGCATACATAAACTTCATGTTGTGCAGTTAGAATAGAAACCAGGCGCACATTTCATGTGAAGAAAAATTGTTATAAATACTGTATAATTTATCGCACTTGTAAAGTACATAAACAACAACAAAACCTAGTTCCCGCGTCGTTGCTCTTGAATATACAGCCCTCATACTCACTTGCCATAGAGTCAGCTGAACATTCTTGGCTTGGTTTTTCCTTTTGAATCAAGCTAGGTCTGCTGTCTTCATCCAAAATTGAAACACAGTTATTTGTGAACAGTTACTTTAACTTCTTATACAGGGAAAAATAATTTGTTTCAATGAATTTGAATGGGGCCAATTTTTCTCCATCCTGCAAACTTTTGTTTTAGCTAAAGTAGATTTAAACATTAATTCTTCTTTAATTTTCTAATTTTGGCATTTGAAATGAGCACATTTAGTGGTTTGAGCATGTATTTCTGAAAGGTTTGTATTGCGAAGAAAATTTCTCTTTCTCTATAATGTCTATATCTTTTTCAGAATAAAAAATTGGATTCTGATCTCAAACCTCTGTTAGAGACCAAGAAAGCTTTGGAGAATGAGAAGAATTCTTGGTTAGCTGAAAAGACTGCCATGAAAGCTGAGGTGATTAGCTGAAGTTTTTTATGAAGATAAAAGAAATTCTACACGAAGAAGACATTCTTGTTTAAATTGACCTATTTCATTTTTTATTTTACAACCTTTTTTCCTTTTCTCATTTTCTTACGCTTCTGAAGTTCTTTTAGCATGGTCTACAAACTCTTGAAAATTGATGATGCAAAAAGATAGTAAAAATAATATGCAGATAAATTTGATAATTTCATGCATTGGAAATTGACTATTTTCCAGTTACTAATTAAAAAACTGTTTAGATTGAGCGGTGGACCAATCGAACGAATCAGTTGATGGCGCAGAATGTGAAAGCTGATAATGAAGAAGTGAAAAAGCTTCAAGGAATGAAAACACAGAATGAGAAGACAATAGCTGCATTGCAAGATGATGTCAAGAGGACAAAAATGCAAGTTGAGCTGGTGAGGCGTGAGTGCCTTAAACTGAAAGGAGAAAAGACAGAAAATCAGGTATTAACAATATTTTTATGTGAGTTGTTTCTGTGATGGAAATTTGGGTGTAGTTTCTCTACGAAACGTTTGGTCTCCAGAGACAAATCTAGACACGAAGGGCAGGGTTCTGTTAATGATAAAAAGGGCACATTTTGTGGAAAATTTTGAAGGGCAGCGTCAGAAGACCTGACTCTCTTTTAGCCTAGATTAGGGCATGGTCTCATTTTGAAAATGATTTTTATGGTGTTGATTAAGAAGTAGCAACGGTATGAAGTTCATGCTGAATGTCTTTCAGGAAGAGAGCTCAAATAGACTGTTCCCATTATGCTAGAGAGGTATTTCACGACAGTATGAAAATGTATTGGGTAGGCATTTAAATCCCATTAGAAGGCAAATTTTTGCAGCATGATTTTCATACCGGATGGGTGTCACAACGCTACGGTGTTCTGAGTGGTACACTGTGTATCGGATAGCTTTTATAAAGATGCATGTAAAAAGCATTTCCACTAACCAGATAGGTTTCATGCCATTATGATAATGTATAATGGAAACACAGTTTATTTCGTTTATTAATGGATATCTCTGCTGATCGGTTTGTTTATATTTGTTGCTTAGAATAAGATTGCAGCTCTACAGAATGAACTTTCGGCTGCTCAAAGCAATGCAAACAAAGGTTCTGTTGGAACAGGTGAACTGTCTGCTGCACACCAGAAAGAGCTTGAAGAATTAAAGAAGACTTTCGATTCAAAAACAGCCGAGCTGACAGAGAAAACGAAGATCATACAACAGGTGAGGCTTCCATAATAATAATAATAATAATTCTTATTGGACTTGATGAAAAACAAACAAGTCACTGGTTGCTATAAGACTTGGATGAGAAATGAAGTATATAACTACAAAGCACAGTGGTGAAAAATCTCAGTTTTTTTTGTCTGGTTGATTACTCTATTTTTCCTCCTAACTGTTCACCTATCTGTAAATGAAAGTGTCTCGTGAATATGATGGATTCTCTTTTTCTGTATACATCAAGATATTTCACTTTTTTAAATGTAAAACCAGGCAAAAGAAAAAGCATGAAAACAAAATAAAGAAATTTTTCGACAAATCTTATAGTTGGACGAATTTGAATTTGTCAGTCCAGTTTCACTCATATTCGCAAGTTTATCCTGTCTTACTGTTGGCGTTCAGAGTAAATAAAGAGTTTGTAAGCCATCTATGATTTAGGTTTTGATTTATGTTTGTTTCGGATTCTCATTTTCTGTTTTTGTGAACTAAAAACTCTTGCCGATGCTTTGGATAAATAATGATCAATAATAAAAAGGACTTTACTTTTATGCTGCATCAGTTGATTTTGCTGACAGCTGCTTTTTCTCGTAAATAATCAATAACTCAAGGCCATCCATAAGTGATTGTTCGTTCATAGTCATCCACCACATTTCTATTGTGAAGCCCGTTTTTACCACTTTTTGATTGATTATTCGTAAAACATAAAAGGAAAAGACTAGAATTTCAAGATCCATATAAAAATTTCAAAAAAAGTAAATAATAATCAACATTACAGATATATACATGTCAAATTGTATCCTGATTTCGCAAGGGCAAACTTGTCATTGTTGTGGAAAAAATGTGCTTTAGTATTGTGCAATAAACATGTTGATGGTTGTTCAAATTAAATTCAAAAGATAAACTGATCACACTGATTACATCACTCGATTTTCAAGTTAACGAATCTTCAGTTTTTCTCTCAGCTTTTTTCGTTATTTTGTCCGTTTATTGAGAATGCACTCATTCCATTCATTATGGAACTTCGTCTGTATCAGGCATTTGCAGCGCAATTAGCTTAAAAAAACATCCTAAATAAGGTCACACTTACCTTAAAAAGTAAAGTAAAGAACATGTTTATAAATGGCATTATATTTTTCTCAAAATAGTCAAATAATCACCGCATCCCGCATTTCTAATATTAGACTTCGTATGACTATGAGTGAACAACTAATTATGAATGGCCCAATAACGAACGTGGTTTACTTATTCTGATTCTTTGTTTTTATCTTTTTGTAGTTGAAGAAACTAGCTAGAAAATATAAGACTCAGTCGGACAAGTTGTCAAAACTGTTAGCTGAAAACAATATTGACTACAGTGCGATCGTGAAGGCTCCCATACCTAGTGAGCAAGAAGTTAATGCATCACAGCAGTCTGCAGTGGATTCTGAGGAGAAAAAGAAGCTTGAAGCTTTGTTGTCAGAAAAAGAGAAGGAAATCGATCAACTCCAGAACCAAATCAATGAGGTACAAGGAAAGTTTGACAATGAAAAGAATGCGTTTTCTGAGAAAGATGCAAAAATTCAGGAAATTGAAACCAAGAACACAGAAGCCGAGAACCAAATCTCTACCCTAAAAAAAGATTTGGAAACACTGAGGTCTGAGTACAACGAAGAGAAGGTAGACACCATCTATATTTCTTTGGGCGTGCACACATAACTACATAGCTTATGAAGTCTGCTTTGATTAGCTTTGTCAGGTGTGACCAATGCAACATACTTTCCAATTTTTTAGCCTGAACTTTATCATTAACTGGTTTGCTTTTTGTCTGTCATTGCTTCTTTGATTATGATTTCTTATAGCAAAGTTCAATGTCTTTTTATCCAAGAGAATTTATCAGCATTATGTCATTTAGATAGTATTTACTATCTGAGCTCAATTTATGAAGGAACTTCTGCAGGAAATTTTTAAGAGTTTCCTTTCATACTTATGGGAATTTTCGCTGATTCAGAAGTTTCCTTTCTGCTTTAATTTTTGTGCAGCATTTAAGCTTTGCTACACCTGAGTACTCAGTTGCGAACTGGTAACTTCTTTTATCTTGAATTTCGGGAGCAAATATTTTTGTTTAGCATTTTGCTAATGGTGATATTTGTTTTCCAGGAGAAACAAGAGAAGAATAAAAAGTTAATCAAGACTGCTAAAGACAAAATCACTAGCAAAGCCCGCGAGGTTGATTCACTTAAGAAACAGCTGGAACAGGCTTCATCATCTAACCAAGATAAATCTGAGGAGCTTGCAAAGAAAGTGGAAGCCTTGGAAACACAAGTCAGTGAATTGCTGAATGAAAAACAATCGCTGAATCAAAAACTGGAGGACACACTGGCTCAACTGTTGAAACTTAGGAAGGAGAAAAAGTATTAATAGCTTTTTTTCTTTTTTATTTGAGCTTGTACCTTGTACAGTGTGTGTACTCAGGAACTATTTCTATGTAATAGGGTTTCCGAACTGTTTATGAAATCAGTGAATCAGCAGAAATCACGAAGTCTGCAGTCTAGTGGAAGCGTGAAAGTCACAGCTACAGAAATTTCATCCACATCAGAAGCATCTGGTGAGTTGTTGGTTGCATGGTTCATTGTTAATAAGACGAAATTATATCTTGCTCAGAACTTGTTTTATGATCTAGTTGTATTTCTGAGAGCTTGATACTCGAATTTGCTTAGTCTTGTGTTCGTAAAATGTGTTTTTATGATATTTTTAATTAGTTGCCCCATTGACTGCAACAGTTCGTCCCACAGCTGCACCATCGTCGCAAGCAGCCAAGTTTCACGCACAAACTACAACTGCGCCAACTGCCAGCATACGTCCACTTGCACATGCAGCTCCAACAGCTATGATTAGTCCCACCGTTCCCGTTTCTCAAGTAGGACCTACACCGGTGGCTTCAGTTTCTGCATTACCAATTTCCGCTTCTATACCTCCTGCTGAATCGCATGCTCGTGCTTCTGCCTCTTCAAGACCACTGACCGATCGTCCAGGTACATCATTCAAAGCACCTGTTGCGAGAGTTCCTGTTCAAGTACAAGAGCCTGTTGAAGAGGCTGCCAATGTTGTCCCTAATGTGGATGAACGACCAGCCATGTAAGAGTTCTGTGCTGTCCTATATTTGCTTGTGTTCCTTCATTCAATTCGAAAATATTGTGCCCATTACATTTAACTCATCTTTGATCCCTTACTTCTTTGGTATGCTGCTGTAAGTCTACTGTAAGATTTGACTTCATCAACTTTAAAACACTTCTTTTACAGAGATTTACAGTCCAGCTCAGTCGATGACACCTCACAAGTACCAACTTCATCATCAGCTTCAAGCAAACGAACATATGCATCAGCTATGGAACAAGAAACTCCTGCTGACATGTGAGTAGAAATAGTTAAAATTTGATGGTTTCTCATGGAGGTGTAACTTTTTCTGCTTCTGTGATCGAAAGTAAGTTAATTCCTCAAGAAAGATCCATATTACCTTTTCCATGATATCCATGATTTCAGGTATTACCTATCTTTGGATGTTTTTAGAATGGTACCTACAGAAAGCATTGAAGAAGAGCCTGGTATGAAAAGACAAAGAGTTGAAATGATGCAAGATCAACAACTAGAAGGTAAAGCATCAATTTTTGAATGTTGATCTCTTTAATCTTCGAGACTGTAGGGCATCATAAAACAATACATTTGGATCCTGTTCAAACAAGATGTACCCTCATTAATGTCACATTAGGGACTCAGTTGCCAGTTTCAATATGCTCTCTGAACTCTGAACTAGCTTTTCATCACTTATGTTGGGCGGATTTCTGTATCTTTGGTGGGTTTGTATTGCAACACGCACGTTCACGGGTTCGTTTTTAATCAAAGTGTTGTTGCATTCCATAGAATCACAAGAAGGAATGGAAGAAGATGAACTGCTTGGTGAGGGAGACGATGATGTCATGGAAGCAGCAACACAACCTTACACTGTACCTTATTCTGACGCTCAAACGCAACAAGTAAGCTTAATATAAGAAAGGTTTCTCAAAGGGAAAGGTATCGTACGGAATCAGGGTGGTAAATGTTTTTTCTATTCAAAGGGTCAATTATTGCCTATCATATGATCTCAGAATGTTCCACATCACTCAACTACCTGCCAGCTCTGCTAGAAAAATGTATCAGCCTACAAAGTTTAAGATTTATTGAACAAAATTACGTAACATTATGTTGTTATGTAAGTGCTTTAAAGAAAATGCCTGTAACAGGCAATTCATGAAGGGACAAATGTTTAGGGAACACTAATGACAAATTGATGTGACAAATGTAAATTTTGACAAAAACAATAGTTGCCAATTCAGACCCCTATCCTTTTGGAAATCGGTTTTTGCACTCGTTTGTCTTCGTTTTTAGGCGAGTAATGTTGTATCAAGAGAAGCGCAATTACAGATGGAACGGTCACTTCAACCTTCACCACAAGAGCTTCTGAGGCAGAGGTATGTTTTCCTTGTGTGAACACAATACTACATATTAACTGTTGAAAGAGATTTGGGTTTTTTAGATTTTTTCATTGATGAGTTGGGTTGACAAATGCTTAATTTTCTTTTCTGTTCTTTCCCACTACTGAAGTAATTTCTTTGGCGATGCAAAAAATTCTTAACTTAGAAGTGTTTGTTAGAGAAAATGAATTTAAAACGATTCCCTTAATATCGAAGATTATTCGATAAATGTCACACTAGGTAACACTTTGTTAGTGTTACCTTTGACTGTGTAACTCAGTCCCAATGTTCCTTCTTGTCAAAGTTGTCCTTCTTATCAAAGAAATAACTTCCAAAAATAATTGTAAATATAGTAAAAGTTGAGCATGAAAACTTTTTTTCCAGGTCTTTATCAAGAGGTGGTCGATCCCAGCTTCCATCTTTCTCATTGATACCGGTAATTGATTACTTATGCTGCTTTATGTTATTAAAAGTTGTATTAAATTACCTGCATATGGCATACCTAGTTTTCAGTATCTCACATATGCACCATACCTTCTTCATTTGTTCCACTTTAATTTTCACTTACAAGTCAATCATTATTTCTTCAACATTAGGGACAAAGCGGTGGCTACTACGAAGAAGATGATTCTACTGTTCCCAGCACTCCAACGTTGTATATGCCTAAAAGAACTGATGGTTTTGCGGAAGCTGTAAGGTAAAGTTTTTTTTGTCTTAGTAAAAGTGATGAAGATCATGCACATTCTCCAATGATTCTCCAATGTTTTCTGTGGTGGGTTAAAGTGCACATACTAAATATTCGTTATTGTATAAATTTTTTAGAATAATAATTTTGTCAGTCTTCTTTTATATAAAGTGTTTTTTTTTCTGTTACAGCTCTCCTTTAATTCGTTTACCAACATTTTCTTTCCCTGGCAACGAAGCATCTTCATCTGTATCAAGTGCGCCTGTGTTGGAACCAATTAGTACGTTAAGTTTTGTTTAATGTGAATCAGAATGTGACGCATTGGTAATGTCTGATAATCTCCTTTTTTTGAAAAAGAACCTTTTTCGGTGAGGATGTCTCTTCGTTTTACGTGAATTCAAATGGTCCCCATGTTTTTGGAATTGGAATAGAAAATTTGAATTTTAAAACTTGAACCTCGAAAAGACCAGCTGAACAATTAGTTAGATATGACAGAAAGTTCAAGCTCTCCAAAGTTTTTATGAACGAGGATTTATTCGAGTTATCAGAATTTGAATTATTGGTAGTGAACTGTATTTCCAATGTAAGCAATAACTGTCGACTGAGGTGTTCCTTTTCCTGAAACCAGTTTTTCCTTACTTTCTTTGATGTTTTGTAGGCATTCGTATGGACCGAGCACAAAGTGATTTGATCTCTTCTGACGACCAAGCCAATGTTCCACAAGCAAGCCTCGGAATCGTTCCTACAGGTCTGAACACTAAATCAATAGATGTTTTTATTTACCTGTGGTAAAAGTATAAAAGATTGAAGAAGTAAAATAAAAAAATGAAATCAAGGCGAGCCGTTTTTCTAAAACTACTTGGAAAAAATCTTCTCTTTTCAATCTAGAGACTTTGTCTTATAGAGTCGTTGTCTTGCTAAGCATTGTTTTGTTTTCAAAGAAATGACATTTCATTTCTTCACGCAATCGAATACAACAATCTTGAAATTCAGGGATGAAATTCAGACTCTCCTTGGGATTCAGTTTTTACTTGTACAGTGGGGTTCATGAAAGCTTACTGTTAAGAATATATAACTAATGTTTTCAGTAGAGTTATTATGTTTGTGGTTGTTAACGTTCTAATTCAAAATCTCCCTTTAACAGAGGACGTTTGTCATCACTACATCGTCAAACTGCTATTGTTTGAACATAATGAAATGTCTTACGAAAAAATTTCTTTCTTTTTTTACCCAGATTCAAGCGTAGAACCATTATCTCCACGTGATACCTCAGGAGGTATGCTTTATTTGTTTTTGTGATTACTTGGTCAGTTGTTGTTATAGGTGAAACTCTTTGATATCTAGCATAATTTCTTACTTCAGAGTAGCAAATAAAGTTTGAAAATGCTCTGCTCTCTACTTAAAATTCGTTCAAAACGCATTTTCTGTATTTTTAATGATTACAGATTTTTTTGGGTTTGTATTCGAAAGCTAATTGGTTAGTCATTTTTTCTCAAAACACTCTTCACTACAATGCATCAGTATGCATCTATTATTTCTTTATGTATACTTCATCAATTTGAGTTCTCTCGGCTCAATTTGATTATTTTCTGGACTTGCTTGCCTTACGAAAAGTTTTT